>VWZW01001166.1:43107-87007 GCA_013397115.1 Edolisoma coerulescens | reverse complement strand
GGAGAGGAGTGGAGAGGAGAGGAGAGGAGAGAGGAAAGATCAAACAAACCAATGAAAAGATAAACAACTGCCTTTAAATGCTGTGTAAAACACGCTTCTTCCCTGAAATAGAGTCTAATTCACATTTAAATAGAAAGATGATTTGACATCACACAATTATCAACAGCTATTCTAACAACCGACAAAAAAGAAAGAGAGCAAATCCATGAATTTACATTTGTAGTGGGACACAGTTTTTGGAATGGGAAAGTCATGGTGAGTGCCAGGAAGTGTCTGAAATAATAAGATTCATCGACACCGGACATAAGTTTTAGAGGAACAAGACCTGTAAAAGTATTAAAAGACTACCGCAGCACAGGAACACTTCTGAATTGCAAAGAAATTGTCAACTTGTTCATTAGGCGAGTTCAGGGAGCTGAAATTCCTCGGAAAAAGAAGTGACAGCTGCATCGAAATGACAAAGTTACTTTTTCCTGTTGAACTAACCATTGAATGGCAGTGAAGAAAGGAAATAGATCTAAGAGAAAGAAAATGCAAAAGTAAGGAAAAAAGCAAACACTGGCAGCTGATCTAAACACCTGTATTCATCAATTAAACAATGTTCCGGAAATAACTCTTAATTATTTAATAAAATGTGGTGAAAAAGGCAGCATGAAAAAGGACCAAATTTATATGTGACCAGCAACTGGAAACAGCATGAAGCTGATTTCAGAGAAGTTTAGGCCAGATATCAGGGAAAGATTTTAAGCCAAATAGGTGGCCGGGCACTGGGACAAGCAACCCGGGGATGTGGTCTCATTACCAGTTTTATTTGAATTCAAGAAGCATTTGGACAAAGCTCTCCAGGCACATCATGTGATATTTGATGTATTCTGTGAAGGACAAGGACATGAAATTGATGGGCCTGATGAGTTTCTTCTTATTCAGCATATTCTATTCTATATGCCAAATCATTAAATACCAGAGAGATACTAATACGGGTAAAATATTTATGAAATGGTGAGGGGATATATAATAAACAGCAGAAGGACAGAAAGAAGCATAGCCTGAGAATAGAAAAAATCTCCTAAAATTACTTCTAATTTGGAAAAATTCCAGCATAAATTCAATCTGAAGATGGCAACTAAGAAAATACGATACACACTCACAGTTTATCTAATCTTCCCAGTGAATTCCGGGCTGCAATGTGTAATTTCTAAAAATTTTCTTTCCCCTCTAAAATGTACCAAATATAGACCACGTTATAGTAGTTTACATTTGAATTGATAAATTCAAAGGAGAGTGTTTGAATTTTTCTTGAGTAAAATAAGTTTGCATAATGATTCAATCTTATCACTGGAACAAAAATTATCCTACCCAGAAATAAGAAAAGAAACGCATGACACTCAGTGCAATGGTGATGGTCAATAGATCCCCGAGTGTGAACAGCTACTGCCAGACTTCAGGAAGTGTCTGTCACAACTGATCTATTTTGTTGTCCATTATGGAACCCTCCTGGGGTTAAATAATACATAGATACAAGACAGTTTCACCTCCACTGGACGTTCTTTAAAAATGAAATTAGACATGTTTTTGAGGCAAAATATTTTGCAGTATACTCCCCAGGTCTGCACATATTCCTACAGACTCTGTGGCCAAAGGAAGCTCCTCTAAACCATTTCCCATCACCTCCTCTGATCTGTCAGCTTCAATTCGGCTTTTCTTGCAGCACTACTTTTCCTGTACTGAGAGGACAACAAACAAGCAATTCATCCTTCCAGATTTATAACTGCAATCTAAAAACCTGTATTTAGTGTTTCATCTACTTGGTTAAAAATCTGGACTGTTTCAACATGCATCATTCACTACTGCACATTTCAGACCACTGTGCTTTACCTATTGCCAGCATTTGTTTAATACATAGAATCATTTGGCCTACCATTAGTTTTTAACTGTTAGTTTCATTTTAAAATAGCATGGAAATTAGAAGTGAAATAAGTTGAATTCTTCGGAATGAAACTCTTCAACAACCTTGTCAGCCCTGAGGACGTTTTTAAGAAGAAAACTCTATTCCTAGTCAAATAATTAAAACCTCAAAATGCATCTTGCTAGTTTGACACACAAAGCAAAAAAAGAAACAAAACAAAAAGTACATGAGCCCATACAACCACTCTGAGAAGTCTTGAATAAAAACTTTTAAAAACACCCAAAACCTAAATGTAAATAGTGTAAAGTTCATAAAGCAATTTAACTCTCAGGACAAATTGTCCACAAATAGTGGTGCAGGAATTTATAAAAATGATGAGGATTTCCATCATAATGGTCTCTACTGTGACTACATCTTTCATATAATTTCTCACCTGTGAATCACTGGTAAATGAGTAGAAAGAAAATGACATAAGCATAAGAAAGACAGAGAATGTTTGAAAAACAAACTGGAGAGAAATTGGCTCTCCATGCTTCTTTTCCCCCCGTCATTTTTATCCTTTTCGTTACCTCCCTGTGAATGAAAAGTACCCCTAAATTAAAAAGTACCTCTTCATTTCTAACCGTTACACAACGTATTTCCAAAGTACTCATGCACCAAAAGTTAAATGAGGGACAACCAGTACCGCAATTATTCCAAGAATTAAGAAAAGCAGTCTTGCTTGAGCTGTGTTCTAGTATTCACTGTATTTCTGTTCCACTACTATTAACAAGGATTCCTATTAACAAGGAAGATGTGTTTAACATTCAGAAAAGCATTTGAAGTTATATAAACAGTGAATACCAATAAAAGTAAAGGTCTGCTTTTATAAAGAGGGAGCAAGCAACTCCAAATAATCACTCTCTTATCATAGCTAAGTAACAGAAACAAGTTTAAAATTCAGACCAAAAATTGTTCAGGAAGTTATTTAAACAGAAAAACAAAATTAAGCAAAATGCTGGCTGCTTATGGATGTCTCTTTAGAATGTTGTAGTATTTGGTTATGCAGTGGCAGTATTAGTAGTGCCCACGCAAGTATCAAGCCATCAAACCAGCAAAAAATACTAAAAAAAATCCATCACTACGTTCCAAAGCAAGTCTTCTGTAATGTACTGTCTTCTGTAAAAATAAACCTATGAAAGAGTAATGTGCGTAAGAGGTTAAAAGCAAAACAAGATTTAAATCTACACAAAGTAAGAGCGTGGGAACATATGGACTCAAAAAGCAGACCAAATTCTGCAGGTATAAACAGCTCTGCCTTTTCCATGGTCAAACATTCCACAAGCTTTCCTACTAAATATGTCTTCTTGGATCTCCTTTTACACTGTTTTCTCTCCCTTGGGCAGGGGAACCACGGTGAAGAGAGTGCATCGATTATAAGGACTTAGACACTCCTACCATCTTTGCAAACAACTGGAATCTAATAACAGTCCCTTTCAAAAGAAATATCAAATCCAAAGATGATGAAGGAACACAAACGTCTTCATGTAGTATCAACAATCCACATAACAATCAAAAAGCAACTAAGCAGAAACACACCTAATTGTATGAGTTTTGCTCAGTTTAACTGTGCAGATAGTTCAGCCTATGGTATGACAAATACTATTTTTATGCTTTTATATGTGCTTTGGGCTCACATTAGTAAGAGATTTCCTTCTCAAGAGTAGTTCAGCTTAAAGAGAAATATTTCCCTACTTACTGAAAACAAAAAATTCCTGCAGTAATTACGTGGTTTGATAAACACTCCAAATATTAACAGGAAGAATTAAGAAAAATGAAGGTAGGAAAACATGATATTTCATGACTTGGAAAGCATCTTGGAAAACTGAAGTATCAGAAGACAGAAAAGAGATAGTGAGTTTATAAAGAACATGTCTGGCATAGCCATAAAATGGATCTGCTATGGCACAGGTCAACAGATTTCTGTTTCTGCTCATAAAAACATGAGCATTCGTTATTCATAAAAAAGAGCAGAACAGTTAAAGGGTAGATTAAAAGAACTGATTTCCAACCAAATATCAATAGAGAAGACCCTCGAAATTATTTTGAAGGTATTACTTGTACTGAAATAGCAGTATTAAATTGAATGCTGTGCACTAGGAAAATGCATTAAATCAGAAAACAAGCATTTAAACAAGAAAAAAAGAAAAAGCACTTATATAGGACAAAAGATCCAGAAGGAAAAATAGAAAACACTGGAACATGAAATTGAAAGGCAGAGGAGGGAAAAGAAATGAGAGCAACTATTCAAATATGTAAAGTGTTAGTACATAAAGGGGAAAAACCTTCTTCCCCTGTTAAGATCGGGGGAATTTGAACAAAGCAAAAAGAAAATGGCTCAAACCACAGCAAGGGATGTAAGATTCAATATCATGGAAAGACTTTAAGTGCTCTAAATAGGAAATTAGGAGATTAGACTTTCCCTGGATGTTGTGAAATCTCTGTCTTTTTAGTTCTTAGTCCTTTGAGCACCCAGAATTACAGGTAGCTAGAAGTGACAAGAATTCCAGGCAATTAAGGCCTGGAATAAAAGTAAAAGTTTTTGTCATTTACTAAAAAAAGGTCAGGCACATTTGCAATTCAAGTTAATTACACTCATGCACAATTTCAATGAAAATTCAGTGCTGGTAATAAATATATTTCGATATTCTTATAGGTTTTTAAGTTTCAAAATACCTGGTTAAGAAAAAGATGTAGGGGAGGAGACTAACATTTTGGGGAGAAGACAGTAAAAGGGCTCTGTACTCTTCTCATGCTAAAAAGAGGGACAAAAGGCCCTCCAGCTCATAATGGTGTAAGACCAGCTTCAGGAGGACCTTAGTGTAATCAACTTCCCATTTGGAAAAAGAAGATACAGTGAGCAGTGCAGCTGAAAAATGCTACCTAAATGTTAGGGAAGGGTATTAGAGAAATACAAATGTAATCATTTGAATCTACCATGCTGTTTGTAACACGGACTTCTTTCCTAGGTGTGATCAGTGAGAAAGTAGCTCTCGTTTGCAAAAAAAACTCCCCATAATTAGGAGCAAGAGCAAGCTTCACCTGTTTCTCTCTCCAGAACTTCATCTTCCTGAAGTCATTAAATCCAAAAGGAGGTGATACAAATGCTTGTGCTGGGACTAAATATGGCCTTCATTTAAACAGGCCTGTAAATCATGAGCCTGACACTGGCTAGGAACGACTGTTGACAGGGCCAACACAGCTTAAAAAAAATTCCACTATTATACCTGGTATGTCTAAAAAAAGCACACACTCTTAACTCTGTGTTTGCTTCCCGAGAAGTTGCCACTTGCAGAGTAAAGTAGAAGCCCCCTGAACTGATTTCCCTTTCTATATCAAGTTCAGACAAATCTTATGGCAGCACCACAGGAAACACAAAATGATCCCTATTTACTAGATATTAATTATGGCAGAAGTTTTTAATGTACTTTAAAAAGAGTCTTTTTTTCAAAGTTTCTTGTAAATTTTTCGTAATTCAGGAGACATAGTACAATTTTCCTTCTTCCTCTTCTCTTTTCCTTGAAAGCAGAAAAAAGGGAAGATTAGAAGAGAGAAAAGCTAAAAGAAAAGGAGGTAAATTTTTAGGCTTTCTTTGAGAAAGAGAGCATTCTGATATATATCAGTCTTTTCTTTGTAAATATTTGCTTTAACAACTGTACTTTAACTGCAAGATTCTTACTGGATGCTTGAAGCACTGATCATCTCATTCAAAAAGAATCCTTTCAATCATCACCAGTGCATAAAGTGCGAGTCAATTACCTTCCTGTTTATATGCTTTCTAACATCCTTGTTTTAATACCAGCTAATGCCTCGCAGAGAACACCTAAATAGTCCAGGGACCAAAGATCAGAAACCACATCTTTTCTAATTTGGGCCAATTCTGCCAGAGAGTTCTATAAGCCACAGTTTCGGCATTTTTACTTCCTTTAACAGGAGACAGAATATGACTTGGCTTTGACCTGCTCATAGCCTCCAGGTACTTCAGGGAAGATTTTAGGCAGCTGAACCCTCTGTGGCTACAATTGAACTTCACTCTGCCCTGTTAGTATAGTGTGTTCCAAACACCAGAAGACAAGAGATTTAGCAGCACGCAACATCCCACACCCAGAGAATTTTACTCTACAGCCCCATACCTCACATCCAGAGAAAATATATCTTTCCAGATAGACAGCAAACTAAGACTCTGCTGAGTGCTCAGGATTTTAGAGGTTCATTGAAGTTTCTGACACTTAGTCAGCATTAAACAAACTAAAAGAATTACTGCATAACCAGGATGGCATGGAGCATCTTACTGGGACACATGCAATTTTACTCCTCTCTGGTCTTCTCTTTCTTTTGAATGGCATTCTTACTCATTTCAGTAAAGTGTAATTTTATTGAGAGTGTTCCTGTTGTGCAACTCTTGAAAAAAACACCAAAATTATGTCTTACCAGAATAATCTTTTTCCCTAAAATAATTGGAGATTAGTCAAACAAAGGACAAATATAACAGCAAAATTATGTAATCTGAGTATGAAAAATTGAGGTTTGTTTTTTCTCAACCTAAAAGAAAGACCCCTTCCTATTAGTGTTATAGAAGCACTCACTCTTGTCAGTGTTGTTACTCAAAAAGTGCCTGGTTGTATCTCTGATGTGGGTCTCGGTTTCAGGCACCATAAAAGTATGTACACTTATATTTGATCCATCCTACTTTTTCCTGGTCTTTCTTTATCCAATGGCTTCTCCCTTTCACCCTACTTTTTCCTAGGATGTTCAAGCCATTATTTCCCTATTTTCATAAATTCTGTACCTTTATAAGCCCATTATTCTTAATCTGCAGACAGAAAATCAACTGTTGATTTGGCTTTGAAGAGTTCTCCTAATGTAACCAGAATTTGAGCCCTGCTCCTCCAGCCAAGGTGACTGTTAGAGTTCAGATTTTATAGGTGCAAGAGCCTAGAAGTGAAACAAACATTGTAAGTTCATTTAACACACCCTTTTCTGCTACCATATATAGTCTGCTGGTCACAACGGGGGATTACAGATCTGAACCTAATTTTCCAGGTTATTTATTCAGTCTTCACCTAAAAATCTCCAGGTGTGCAGGAAGAAATGTTACTTCACTTCATAAACATATTTCAAGCTTCTCGTCTAATGATTCTGCTCTACTAAAAGTCCTAAACTTGTAACACCATAGTCCTTCATTGCCAGAGTCTTAACTTATCTTTGGATACTTCCCTGTTGGTAGCAACATGGTCAAGCAATGCCTCCAGAGTGAAAGCAAGTTCTGTTCCACCAGGCTCTAACAGTTGTTTAAAGTATCTAGCTCTTCTTTTTTTCCAGAAAGCACTTACTGTCACTTCTGGAATAAATTTTCAGCAGACAATGGACCAAATATGCCAACTACAATCGTGGGCTGTAGTGACCAGATTGCAGCAATTCAAGCAAAAGAATGGATACATTTTAAAAAAGCAAGCCCATCAGCCTTTCACACTAGCACTCACAAAATCTTTAATATGGATATCTGAGTGGTCTCAGTTGCATGAGACAGAATTGGAAAATTCATTGGTAATGCCTTTTCTACTTCTGATTTTGATAGAACTCAGAAGTGTATGATTTTCAAGTTTTCCTTTCTGTGTTGCCTCACGTTTCTCCTCTACTGTAAATTATTGGACACATAGTTAGTATTTATTAGAGATCAACACTGCAAATATGCTGCCAATACTAGCTCAGCAATACAAATTTCTGCAGCATTAAATGATGTTTTTGAAGTGGTAACAGAGTTACTTATTTTCAAAAACTAAACAAGCCGCACTGCCACTGCTGTACTTTTTTATTTTGAGAGTTACTGTTCCTAACATTTCTCTAGCTCAACATGTTTCATTTGGACCTATAATCACTTGAAAGTGCTTATAACATGGTGCTGGTTATGTCGTTCTCCAGCCACCAAGGAGGAATGAAATAAAAGTATCTGTTGTTTGAAGGCAGTAAGGGACAATCGGTTTAAAAAAGCCCTCAGCACTGGCAGTATAAAAAGGTAACAGAGTTAAAAAGTACTGCAGTTTTACTCAATTATAATATTTTTTTCTAGTATCACCGCTATTTTTGCCTATACATTTTGGAAGCATCATGAATAAGGCCAAGATTCACCTAAAAGATGAGCAACAGTAAAACTTTACAGGCTTGAGGACCAGATCAGACTTCTGGGACCACTCTGTGACTCTGATATATCTTTACCTTCCACACAAACAGAAGAAAACAAGATGGTTCTTTACACTGAGGGATGCTTAGAGTCACAGTAGAGGTCATTCTGTTGTTAGGGCACCATCTGTTGCTCAAACAGCTCTTTGCCTGCCTGTCCGAACAGAAAAGTTGTGAACCAGAAAGAAGCATGCACCTGAATGATTCCGTTTCTGCAGCTATGCACCTTCATATTTTGTTTTCTACTCCACTGTGCGCAACTGGGAAACTTATTTGATTAAAACCCTGTCCTAAAGACTGGCTCCATCTAGTGCAAATTGCTAGGAATGTGATTCTGAAAAAAGAAATCAGGTTTCAGACCACTTCTTTGATATTTCAGTCGTTAACAATCTTTCACTGAATAAAACATCTCTGGTCAGCCTTAGGGTTTAATGTAATAAAAATATATGATGTTCAATTAAACAATTTCTACTTCTCACTAGGAAGTCTGCAAAGGTTTTTTTCCAATACTGCTGCTGCTATCAGTGCCTGGCTCTTCAACACAGCATTAGCCTTTCCATTAAAATATCCTGTACCAATTTCCTATAATTTCCATAATTCTGGACTCATTCATTTCTGTAGATGCAGATGGGTATTTTACTACAGTGTTGTTGATGCACTGCCTGGGAAGGGCCCATACGACTCAAACAAATACCTTTAGCAACACCGCTTCTTCGAGCAAGACAACACAACTGTAACCTTTAAATATAGCACAGGTTATCTTTCTAAAAGCTCCCAAACAGATATTAGCACAAACATCATTATTTTTCACAGCTTAAAAAAAGTCTTGAAACTATACTCCAAGTTAATTTCACAGTTGTGAATCACACTCCCTTAAACTTTAAATACGTAAGCTATATTTCATTTTTTCCTCTGCTTTTAATAGCAGTGCTACATAAAGAATACTGCCAAGGGAGCCAATAAACAGAAAGACTCCTTCTGGCTTACACTTTAAGAGCTTAAGTAACAATTTCTTTTTTAATGTTTAAATATTCAAGAATTTGATTTGTTAACCAGCAAGAGCAGGAAAAACAGATCCACACAATAACTTGAAAATGGACAGCACAGCCACTCCAGAGGACCCAAGACCTGTGGGCAGACCACACTCTGGTCCTGTGGCTTAGCAGAGTAGCCTCATCCCTTTCATACATAATGACCCTTTGAAAGCAAAATATTCTTTCCACCTACTGACCTTGGAGCCTCTCCAAGTGACTAGATTAGTTCACTGCCATACAGGGCACAATTTCTCCCTCTACTACCTAGAGCATAATCAGCGGAAACGGAGAGACAGAAATTAAAGGCTGTGAATTCAAGATGCTATGGATGTTTTGAGCATAAACTGCATCATTCAAATATTGGACTCTATGATTTTGGAGGTCTTTTCCAACCTTAATTTTTCTGTGATCATGTTCACAGGGTTCTTGATCATGTTTTCAATTTTGAGGCCAAGGAGGTACTTTTCTGCTTAAATATTTCCTAGCGTGCTGTTATTTTAGCTGAGATTCATGGAGTCCGTGAATATACTTCTACTAGTACTGCTGCCTTTCATGCAGTGGTCCTATTCTCACTATCAATTTCATATTCTAACCTAAAATCTTTATATTGAAGTATTCTTACTGTTTCAGAACTGAAGAAAATCAACGGAAATTCAACTTGGATAAAAAAATAAGGATAGAAGAAAATTACATGTTTGAAAAATTCAGCTCTTTCCAAACCACTCAAGTACCTCTGTGAAGATCTGCAGTATCCCTTCTTCCACCAGGGGTTTGAAGTTTAACTATTTCTCTTCCCTATTCTGACCTCTCTCTCAGAACATTAGGATTGCTAGAAAGTGACCAGAGATTAGTGGAACATACAGTCTCTATGCTGTAAGGTGAACTGTGAAAATATCAGGAAACTGGACTAGTTACAGCCTTTACAAGATATAATGATACATTTTAAATAGTGGTGGAAAACCATTGCCTGAAGTGCTCTCTCCTCAAGCTACTACATGGCAGCAGTGGTTAAGAAGGTTTCTTTTCTTCAGAAAAGGAAGTACTGATTGTGTTATCTATCCAGTATTATTACACTCTAGTCATATCTGAGTAAGAAAATAGGCGATTTCAGGGAAAAGATATATCCAATGGCAGCTACTATTACAAAGTTAATATCTGGAAGGGCTCTTTTTAAAAATTCTAAGCCAAATTTCCTGGAACACTTGCTTCAAACATGACTGTCAGTAATATAACCTGACAGTAACAGGCACCAATTTGTCCTTGTTTCTTAGAGAAGAAATACAGATCCTCTGTTATAAACCGAAGACCATCAAAAGAGAGACCAATGGATTACATTAATCAGTAACATGAACAAGGAGATTAAGACCATTAACAGTTTAGCAAACTCGTACCAGCTTTTTTATCTCTTTTGCACTAAAAATAAGGCAACTTAGCAGGCACATCTGTGGTCTGATGGATTTTACAGCTGCAAAACTTATGCCTGCCACTGTTCTTAAGAACAACCTGAAAACTGGTGCTTACTTCCAAGTGCAAAAATTCTGGATCTCTCAGAAAATGATAGCCTGAAACATAGTCAAAAAATGAGGAATGAACATATCACTTGTTTTAGATATTTAGACTGTTTTGAGGTCTTTTCTAAGTGTATCTCTGCTCCTAAATAAGAAAGTGAGCAGATATGGCAAAAATTCTTTTGAGGTCTGTGCTATCAGTCCATGCCATTTTATTTAGGCAAAATTTTTCTGCTATATTTTCCCCTTCAGCTAATTCCTATATGTAGGCATGCTCTGCAAAAAGGAATATGTGGGTTGAAGATACTTGAATCGTCAAACTAATAAAGAGATTACGTGCTTTAGAACTTACTTAAATTGAAGTATTACAGCCCAAACCACAGAATTCAGAAAAGTGAGCTTTTGAATGCCATCCTGTATCTTTAAACACCTACTGTTTCCTAACTCTACACTGTCAATATTTATATGAAGTGAACAAAAAAATTATTTAGCTAGTAAAAGTCTTCTTTCCCTCCTTCATAGCACAGAACTGTACATACAGTTAAAGAAATGTACTGGTTGGGTTTAAAGTGCCAAATATATCATTCATACCTACAAGATTGTAGATCTTCCTCATTAATGGCTAGACTGCAAATTAAACATCACAGTAGTTTTGTAGACAATGATAAAATAGCCCAGTAACTCTATTTTATATTGCAAATAATGAGGTCTCTCTCCAGCATAGACCACGAAAGCTGAGATACACAATGTTTTCAGACAGATGTTAATCATTCGGTGAGGGGCAGGAGGGTGGGGGAAGTAAAGGAGAGTTAGATGAGCAAAAAGAGAAGAACTGTGTCTTTGGAAAGACACCTTGTAAATAAATTATTAAGCTACTACTTTATAAGTAGAAATGTGAACAAGTTCAGGGTTTAATTAAATCTTTTTTAGTCTTTCCATTACATGGTTGTAAAATTCTTCCAATCTTAGAACAATGTGATTAAATAAACTTAAAAGAAACATTAAAAAATTCCAATGAAAGATGCCATTATCAAGCCGATTTTAGGTAGACCACTTAACTAAATCACAAAAAAATGAAAAAAGCGCCTTTATCCAAACACACCCCCCTCTGACTATGATTAATTCCCAGAGTAACAAGAGAAAAGAGATTTTGGTCACTGTAAATTGCACCCTAATAGGAAGAGTTATACAAAACTTTCCTGAAAAAAATACCAGAATAAAACGAAAACCACAAAACGAACTAAAACCAACAAGCGACAGAAAAAAAAGTTGCAATCTCAGCTGAAACTCTTCTTCAATCTGATGACGAAGAGCTCTCCTGCATTTTATGCACAAATTTTGGTTTTTTCTCTTTGATACATCCTTCTAAAACTCAGTGGCTTATCCTTAGTCTTGACTTCTCTCTGTTTGCAGTCCACTTTGTTGCTTTTTCCCTTCCTTTCAGCACTTTGCCAGCCAGTGGTTTATTGCCTCCTAAACATCAGGCAGGCAGGCATACGTTTCCTGTCTGTCTTCTCTGTACGTATTACCCCCGATTTACTTCCACTGACTGAATCCTAGGAGTACCATACACCTTTAGTAATGCCTTTAGTGCTGGATTTTTTTGTGCCTGTTTCTGTGTTCAAAAGCTGTAGTGAGGTAACTTCTATTTGTCTGGACTGTTTCCCAGCTAGGGATTTGCTCTGGGCTATACTTTTCTAGAGGTCTCCTAGGAGTTATGCACTCACAGGGATGTTCGTGGCTACTCTACTACGAGCATGTTTGCTTCTACAGAGGCGTGTTCTTCAAATCTACCTACCATGTTGTGTGTTTGCCATGGTATCTCATACTTTGTCATCTCCAGTTTTCTCTAATAATATTTGGTTTTGTCACCTTTTTTTAATGTAGTGATAGGCCTTACCTTAGTGAAAGAAAAAAATACATAACTTTTTTTTAACAGAAGAGTCTGTTTCAAGAAAGTACTACCACTGGAGGACACTATCTCTTGGGAAAGAAAACAATATGTTCCAAAATACAACTTCAATCCCAAACAAACCCTTGTTTAAGAACATAAACTATGCCCAGAAATTCTGACCAATAGCTAGGTATACATCAGCATATATAAAAGCTGCTGTCTAGCAAAAGAACAGTGTGCTCAGCACCTTGACTGCATTGTATATAGAGCCTATGCAAAGATACCAGTAGGGAGACTATGTCTACCAGTAACTTCTACTTGTTGAGTCTGTCTAGGTAATTGTCACATAAAAAGAACCTTAAATACAGCTACTTAATTCCCAGTAAATTGTTTGCATTGATATAACCTACAGTATTTGTGTTTTCTGACTATATGACCATATAGCATGTTACTGAAAAAAACTGCTGATGAGTCTCCATGGTTTCAACACCAAACTCAATAACAACAAAAAATCCTATCACAGAATCATAACAGAGGACATCTTATTTGTGATAAAATAAAGATGTAATTTTGGAAAAAATGCTCAAAATTGCCAGTCCCGGCTGGAGAACTCTAGTACACCATCTCCCAAGACCTTTGCAGTAGGGGGTTTGAAACATATATCTCTAAGTAGTTCTGTAAGACACAAGGCATTTATTTTAGGTTTCCAGTAACAGTTCTGTGAGACTCTGCAAGATCTCCCTCTCCAGATTATCTTCAAACACATCTGAGTGAAAGGGCAAACAGAAATATGAAAGAGATGATTGAATCCTTTGTGGGGGATACAGTTACCCACAGAGACAGGAACATATATGAACTCTGATTTGCAATCTTTTCCACTATTTATGAGGTGACAGGACATGCTCCTGCTGAGCTCAATTTAGCAAGAGCTTTAGCAAGATCAATGCAGAGGGTATTACAATCACATTGACTTTGTGATATCCAAACTACAACAAATTCATAACTCAAAACTATAAATAGAATGAAAGCTAAACATATTTCAGCTCACAGCCAGATTAAAAAGCTAAGATGCAAATAGAACTTAAATAATGGTCTTAAAGGCATTAATTATGAGTTTAAAAAAGAAAAGGGATTAAGTTCATGCACTCAGGCAGGCATACTGAAGCTAACAAGAATGGGGGGTGGTCATGAAATGCCTCCGTTTAAAACAAAAAAACAAAAACGCCACAAAACAGTAACAAAAAGCCCCACCTCTCCTTGCTGTCACAGAAATATTTCCACTATAACCACCCATTTCTTCCAAGTGCACTGAGGATCATCCCATTTAATGACTGGCATAGGATTTCTATTTGTCTCCTTTCTTCCTACGATGACTCTCTAATGATCGCTGCAATCAGGAGAAAGTTGAAGGCTATAAATACAGATTTTTCTGTAAGATTTTTGCTGTTTAGATGATGCATATCTAAACAAGCTGAATAAAATATAAAACTATATTTCATTCCCTTCCTTTTAGTTTATGTTTTTATCATCCTTTACATAAACTGCTAAATTACATGTTCTTCTTTCACATTTACGGGCATTTAAAATTTGCTAATTGCTAACTTTAACAGCACAGTGTTTGGACTGAAACACATTAAATATGTTGCATATTATTCTATTTTATTGTCGACGAAACTTGCTTAGCTCTTCATATCCCAGACTTTGGCAGGAACCTGTCCATATAAACAGCGATAGCAGTGGATATGGAATCAAAATATTTCATCGAGTTATGTTGGCTTATTCTTTTCTTAAATTTAGTCTTTGGTTTCACTACACTTAAGTACATTTTACTGGTGTTTGCACAGAAAAGAAGCAATGTGAGTTTTACCAGAACTGTGAAGGGTGCTGCAGACAAAGTTGAGAACGATATGGTTTTTATTCCTGGAAAACCAGCCTACGAAAAACACCCGTTCCAGTAATTTAGTTTAGACCTACGTATAAAATAACAGAAGTCAAGGTGCCTGAACTATTATTTTTTTTTCTGATGTTTTTGACACCAGTGTGTTGAGCTTTATGGCATTCACACTTTCAGCAGTAGTGAGTTCCCAGTAGGTATAATCCTAATACTCCTTAATATTTTCATTTTGATGTAATTTGCAGGCCCAGCTTTTTAAATATCCGCTCTGTAATAATGTTTAATTTCAGGGGTCACTCCGCCAAGGAGTATATTAAAGCCTATAAAACTCATTTCCAAAGCTCAAATATCAAACTGTGATCAGGTTAGGAGGGCAGCATCTGTGAATATTTCATCTTTTATCATGCTGATAATAAGGAGATGACAGAGGCACATTATTACAATGAGAGAATTGCTCATTTCAGCCCTGGCTGCTGGAAGCGGGGGTCTGCAGTGTGCATTACTCAATAAAATCAATTCTTTCATGAAAAGCAAGTTTACTGAGCCACCACTGCATCTTATTTGATTGTAATGAATAATATATGGACCCAAGAGCTTGCTCATCTGGTAAGGAGAGGGAAAGGAAAAGGCTTGAGTTTGAAGGGGCATTTCAGTGTGGGCAATAATTTATCGAAATTGTATTTTATTGTTCAGAAGCAATGTTATGGGACCGCAGTTTCTTAGACTTATAATTTTGAAACCAAATCTTAAATTTACACTAACACAAAGAGGGATATTAGCCAACACTGAAGAGTGCAAAACAATTTCTATCTTGATTTGATTATGGTCAAGACATAATGACCAACTAGCATGACAGTTTAAGGTTTACGCAATTTCTGCTGCAATTTCTTGTATCTTCAGATTTTTTGGCCACATTTCACGCTACTCTCTACCTAAAAAAGAAAAATTTGAAAAAAGTGTCTATCTCATGGTTTGTAAAATGGTAAACACACTTCTATTGAAAATAATAGCATCATACCTATTTTGAGAGGGACACAAGAAAAAAGGCTTATATTCACTTATCTCTTGGATCATATTCTATTACAATTTTTGCTTAAACATGTTTATGCCATTTGAAAACAGCTTACTAAGAACAGAAATATGAGTAATTTCAGACACCAACATATATGTTTTATCCAAATTTGATAAATTTAGCTGTTGGTACTATCTCTCCTGAACCAGTTTTATTCAAACATTTATTTTATGACTAAATGTCAGATTGGATCAGCTTCCAGTCTTTTCAGCTCTGAACATAAAATAAAATAAGTAACTTTCTTCAAACGTACAAATACTGAAAAAAAATTTACAAAATTATTAAATTATCAAGCAGTTTTATGCATATTTAAATACACAACTCTCTATATGCGCTCCATAATGTTATATACACATTTTTGGTTATTGTGAGCATTTCCCCTTAGTTGTTCTTTTAAAATAAAGTATTATATTTAAAAACTACCTTGCAGGCAATTTTTTTCTTACACACTTAAATTTTCACATTGTAGAAACCGAGTCAACCTTTTACACCACTAAGAGTCATAAGCACAGTACTTAATGCTAGATTTACAAAAGTAGATAATTTGTTTGGAAGCTTTTTTCATAGCAGCATCTCTAGTAAAATGCTCACATGCTTCGAATTTACTCAGCCTTTATCCAGCTATTTTAAATAAGGCAAATATCTTTTGGACTCCAAGTTTCCACAGTCTGCAAAAATGACCTCTGCCACAGTTACACGTCAATGTCTGTGCCATGAAGTACAAGTTCAGAATTGGATCTATGGAGTAAGACATTTCAGGCAATTTCTAGTTTTCAGGAAATGTTAAAACGCATTATGTTACTGACTTCTTTATTCTTTTTCTTTTCCTTCCTCTTTCTCTTCCTTCCTCTTCCCTTTTCCTTTTTAAAGCACCTCATTACTAAACCTTTATATTCCCACTTAAGGTGAGAAATATTTTGAACTGCAGCTTTAAATCAATGCCTTATAGGCAAATAAGTCTCAGTATAGCCACTTATTTATTGCTAGCAAGAGTACTAAACAAGGCCATTTCTTTTCAGACTTCTGAGAACAAATGGCCCTCATCACAAAAATAGTATGACTTGTAAATTGTCATTATTACCATGCTGTGATAATGACCTATCATTTTGGTACTTGTAATCCAAGTTGTGTTTCATCCAATCACTTGCTGTAAAACATATTTAACTCATTTATATACAAATATTTATTTTGCCTGTCTTCATTTATTTCCCTTTGCTTACACACCTCCAAGTTCAATAGAGTTTAATGTGGGAGGTTTATTCTATTTTTTAAATTATTATTTTTATTCTAAGCTTTTAAACCTCTCTTCCCCTATTTTATTTTAGGGATGCAGTTGAGGCAAACGGAAACAGCATTCCCAAATTCTCAGAAAAGGTATTAAGGAAATTATTGAATATGAGCATCAGGGATATCAAGAGGATAACTAAAGTTTACCCACCGACACTCCAATTAAATAAATGCGGACTAATGTTAGAAGAAACACAAAAGAAACCTATTTAGTTTGCAAGGAATGCCAGGAGGTCATCTATTGAAACATCTGCTTTGTGCAGAGTTAACTTTAAAGTTAAATCACATTGAGCAAAACTTTTCCAGGATGATTTTGATGGAGATACCACATGTTCTCTGGGCAACCTGAGTGCTTACCCACTAACTCTGCTAAAATATATTCCTTAGGTAAGATCAGACCTTTTCTTTGCTGCAACTTTTGACAGTTGAATTTTTCCTATCAAGGATTCCCTGAGAAGAGCTGGGCTGAGATGTTTTAAACTCTGCTCCCTTAGATTCTCCTTCTGTGTCATTTTATTTCAAAGTAGAATGAACCAAACTCTGGGGCATCTATTATCATCTCCCTATTGCAAAGCAGTTCCAACATAGACAATTTTTACTAAGGTTTCTGAAAGTTTGCTTTAATAAAATTTGCTTAGTGAACTCACATTGTGTGCAATTGATTCAGCTACAATAGAACCTCATGCAAATCCGCACTGTATTACCATGGCTGAGCCACGTGTGTGCAGTGTCAATAAATCTCATTATTTTGGTCACTTAACTGTCAGCAAGTTCTTAAACTAAGCTTCTATACAGTGGTAAATTTCCGTAGCAGATAATATTGCAGTAAACAGGAAAAAACCCTACACAACAATTCTTGCAGTTTACCTGAAAATGTATTTGGTATACTACCATTGAAACACAGGAAATACAGATTCAAACATACATTAAAAATGCAGTAGATATACAGATTTCACTGAAAATTGTCAGCAGAAAAATTAGAAACATTTCCCTGTGATAAAAAAGTGATTAAAAAATCACAAAAGTTCATTCATACAGAAGAAAAAATAATTTTAAAAAGAATAACCTGATTTCTGTAATATAAAATAGAACTATTTTAACAACCACCAGCTGCTTAGTGGATATCCCAGATTAAAAAAAAATATTAGAAGGAATTGGAAAACACTTTTTCTTAAAAGTGAGAGATCCGTGCTTAGATACTAATTATTTTAATGGGAGCCATAGAGAGTACTACATGCCAAAAGTATCAGAAGGGGTAAAAACAGGCCTCTCACATCTTCAGCAATAACATTTAAAAGAACAAACTCTAAGCTGAACTTCTGTGACATTATTTGTCTGTTGATAGCACTACCACATGAGGATGAAAGAATAAAAATTATCCACAATATATGATCAAGGATGCAAAACACCCTCTTCTGAGTTGACATAGTGTCCCCAAGGTGACAAGGCTTTTTAATTTCAGTATTAAAACAGAGTCATTGTTCAGCGAGATCTGTGTGCCAAGTAATTGTCTTGAAAATAAACACCAAAGTACTGCTACTACCCCCTTAACTCCTCTTAGGGACTTTGGCCTTCTCTTCCTTGATGTCACAGAATTACTGACACTATGAGCAGGTATAAGGATATTCTGCTTCAGTTCATATCAATATGACAGACATTTAAGCCTATCAATGGTCTGAATACAATCAATGTAGGTCACTGTCTATAAAGCAAAAGTTTAAATTGGAGACGATAATCTATTGAGTGAGTGAAAGTACGACTTCCTATTTTCAGTGAAAAATGAATGGAAGGCAAGAATAAAAAAGTGTACAAAAGAAAACGAATCCTCCTATTAAACAAAGAAAGTGCTGCATAGTTTTCTTCAACTTGTTCCTAAAATTCTTTAAAAAAAACTTAAAGCAGAAACCTTTCATCAATGGTCAGAGATTTAAATTCTCAATGCTGCTTTTCCACCCCAGGTAGCAGAATTTTTCTCAAATTTAAGGATTTCTTATCATTGTTCCTTTCTGAGCATTAGAATCATTATTTTGCAAATATACAGAAGCATTTGTACTATACATGACCTATATAGCTCTGACAATGAAAGAGTTTTCTTTAATGCACTTCTCACAAAATTGAGGGCAAATGTCACACAGCTGAATTTTGCTTGATTATATAACCATGAGAACACGTTTTAAGCAGGCTATAGGAGGTTTACAATTTCATTATGCTTTACTAGCAACCCAACAATATGTTCAAGTTTACTTTTTTAAAAGTGAAAAGCCCAAAAGTGAAAACCCAGAGCAAATAATATGTTAAATCAAGAATTCAGTGCTAAAGCAGTACAGACTACTTGAAGTTAAAGATCTTACTCCGAGATAAAATTCAGATGAGAAAAACGGATGAGGAAACAGCATTATGTATTGTTTTTTCTGATGTGAGAGAAAGCTATAATTTTTTTTTCAGATTTTAGCTTTCAAATGCAAATGACAATAAAGTTCAGCTCCAGGGCTACTGAAACTGTTTCACAGTGGCAGAAGTCCCTTTGCTACTGAATGATGGATAAAAACAGTTCTTATAATCACACTGGACATCATAATGAAGCCACAAAAGTTTTTCATCTGATCCTGTAGAACAAAACTGCTAAAGATAAGCAAAAGTACCACACAGTAAAAAAGGTGACACAAAGCTCAACATTTTAAAAAGAAATCCGAGGTACCTATTGGTAAAATGGCTTTGTATAAGCCACCTGCTCTCGTGACAGTACAAAATCCTCAATATAAATGAGATGCTAAAATTGTGTAGTCATGTATGTAAACAATAACAATAAAAGTACTGATAAATAAGCAATTTTAAATAGAAAAGTAAATGTACTTGTTGATAACAGAAAACAGTGACCCTTGCAGTCACCTGCCTTTGACGTTTCCCTTTAAATGACTGTCAGAATCAAATCACACACACAGTTACAGAAGGACTTCACACCAACTTTGTCCAGCATTTAAAATAATTATTTTGAATAGAAAGCAGTAGGGAATCAAACTCTAGCTTTCTAACATAAATGGGTAATTCAACGGCCAAAACACATTCCGATGAGAATACATCAGAATTAAACTTTAACTACTTTTTGAAACAAAGTCTTTTAGATGCTAATGGCCATTGTTTTCTCACTTAGTAAGCAAAATTTTGTGCCACAAAAGGTTAGATGATTGCAAAGATTTAATTGAATGTCTAAGAGAATGGAAAATGTTTCTTTAAAAAGCTAAGATTGACCTCTTACCCTATTCCTATAGCAAAATGTCCTGTAACAATAGAGATTTGATTTGTTGAAATTAAAATGCTATTATGCTGGAATTAGGGCTTCAATATTTTTAGCAGCCTAAATATGCCTTCCATTCTTCAAGGACATCTGATAACAGAGAATTACATTTCATCTTATAGAAACTGAGTTGTTTCCTTAAGGAAAAATACTTTTCTTTTTTTATAAAGGCTTAAAACGTAGCCATCATTAGTAGCAGCAATAGGCTTTACGTGCCTACTTCAGCTTAGAGGATATATTAGCATATAAATAGCCATTGGTGGCTACTTGATTTTACCTATTTTATGTTTCAGTGTGCCATCAGAATGCACTTAGCAAGAAACATGGGGTGGGCAGTGAGATAGGTGCTCTGAGGAGGAAGTCTGTAATATGGTGGTTCTATAGAGGGGGCATCCATTTTTGCTATTAAAAAAAAATCACCTGTTCTTATGTTACTGAGTTTTATGGTTACTATGTCATTTAAATAGTCTAATTAATGAGTTCTACAAAGCAACATGACACTTTTAGAAGAAGGTGCATTGGTTTATGCAGCAGCTCTTTCCTGAGATTATGTCAAGGCAGTACATTTTCTATATGATAAACACAATTGTTTATTTATTTTCTACTTACCTGAAATCTGTCTAAAACAATTTATGCCTTTTTATTGATGGAAAATAATGGAAAAGCAAGGTGTTGTTATTACCCTGCCAACACTACTTTCATGCAATACATTTCCTCATGGGAGGCACACAGGGAAGGAAAGCCATGAGCTTTCCTCTGTTTCAGACTGACCTTCAAGATTTACTGCTTTAAAATGTTAATCATCATGAGTGACAGTTCTTGTGTCACTAAGTGGATTGTAGCAGCAGAGGGAGAAATGCTCTTTTTTAACAAGTTTCCTCACAGCCAAGGAGGGGTGACTGAAGGTAGAGCAGAGGCCACCAGACGGCTCCTCTAGGAGAGCCGTAAGGGCAAACACACTTAATGCATTCTTATGAGGGAGGTGAGGAGAGCCTGCAGCAAGACAAACCTGCCTTGTTGTATACGTAGAACCTTTATTGAACCACAGCAAGCAATTTGTCCAACAGCATCTTTCAGCCTCTTGCTAGTTCGGCTCTCAACACACAAGAGCACCAGGCAAGATGATATGACCACTCTGGAACCAGAAGCACATTGCACCCAGCTCACCTGGCAGACTGTTCCTTCACAATCACCCCAAGCAGGTAAGAGGAAAGTGTACCTCTCTTTGGACTTGCAACAGGCAATTGCATCTAGACAATTTCAGGGGAATTAAAGCATTACCCAGGAAATGTCATTAATGTATATCAGCTTCAGCAGGTAACATCATAAAAATAAGATAGTCATCATGAAAAAGTAACTAAACTCTGATACTAAATGGTCTAAGCCCTGAACTTTTTAAGCTCCTTCTGTAATCACATGTAATACAAGATGGAAGAGAGCCATTCTATGATTCTGTGTTCTCCCAGATAAGTAGCAATAGGACAAGAAGACACAGTCTTAAGCTGAGCCAGGGGAGGTTGAAGTCCCATCTTAGGAAGAAGTTCTTCACAGAAAGGGTGACTGAGCATTGGAACAGGCTCCCCAGGGAGTTGGTGGAGTCACGGTCCCTGGAGGTGTTTAAAAACAGACTGGATGTGGTGCTCAGTGCCATGGTTTACTTGACAAAGTAGTGTTAGGTCACAGATTAGACTCAATGACCTCAAGGTCTTTTCCAACCCAGTTGATTCCGTGATTCATACTCTTCTGGAGAAGCTACTGGCAGCACCTAAAACTGTATTAGGGTCTGGCATTCAAGTAACCGAATCCAACCGTTCATATCTACATGTTTTGTTTTAAAAAAGGAACTGTACGTGCACATCTTGCACGCTATTGATTCATCCTGATTTCTAACAAATCAATCTCTCATGTTCCAAAAGGTTTTTTAAAATTAAAAAGCTGCCAATACTGTGGACAATGCTTTCATGGATGCCACTTTTGAATATTCTGCCTGCCAATACTGAGCCCTCCTAATCAAAGCTTAGAATCTTTGTTGTTCACCTACATTCCTTCTTTGGCCTTAGGCCAAAGTCTTCATTCATTCAAAAACAAAACAATTAGGTCCACAAGGGGCAAAGTAAAAAATAATTTCTAGCACCACAAGTGCCAATATTTGAAGAATATTGTTGAAGAAGTACAATAAGATATTTTTAGATTGGGCTGATTAAAATAGTCATTAAAAGTGTTAATGTTTAATTATAAACAAAACAGTGGAAGAAATTAAATACCAGTCCCATCACTTTCAAAATTACCATCTCTCTCTCAAATAATCAAGTCAAAGAAAGGTCAAAGACCTCTATCTTCTAACAAACACAATTCTTGATTCATTACATTAGTCACAAATTTTAGATTGCAAAAATCTGATATAATCCTACTATCCTATCTGCATCATTATCATTTTTAAATATGTTATTTCATCTCCATGACCTTTGCATTACAGTTAATACTGAATGAAGCAAGGCCAATACCTTGCAAATGGAACAGGAGCCCTAACCAGGCACTCTCTCCTTGATTAAAAGAGCTGCTGAAAATAATTATTTTTTAAATTAGTAAAGTCGACTTCTATAGCTTTTAAATCACTAAACCAGAAAAAAAAAGTATTTTTGCAGTACAGGGAGAGAGATGGAAGGATCCTACAATCTATTACTACTCAAAATAAGCAGCTTAACACCCTGATAATACAGGGGTTTAACAAACATACCAGAAATCTCATCTGCTAAACAACACAAATCTGTCTATTAAAAACACCAAAATGGTGAAATATTTTTCTTCAAGAAGCTTTGTGAGCTCATTATCAACTGGTTAGTTTACATGACATTGGAGACACCACTGTTTTTCTCTCTACCTCCAGATTTCAAGCCTGTGTTGACATAATAATGAAGAAAAATAGATCCATGCACTTCCCTTTAACAGCTGTATCCAAGAGAGTTTAAGGGACCAAACTAACCAAGCAACCAGAAACACAACAACAACGAAAAAACCAACATCAAATATCATTTAGGTTTCTGTTTCCCAGACAAAGAATATTTCTCATGTATAAATATTTTGCCCTTTCCAAAAATGTGTAAAAATTAAAACAAATTACTTTCAGACAGTTTGTTTAAAAATATGCCTGGCAGTTAGGCAAATTCTGGATTAATGATCGGAAGTGTGAAAGTCCCACAAGAACAAGGATTGAATGACAGTATATACTGTGAGTATTACAATGCTTCTAAATGTTTCTAATGCACAGCTTAACTTAATCATGAAGCTAATTTTGCAGCCAGAATTATGTTGGTTTACGATCTGTCTATAGCCACACAATTAGAGAAGGAAACTGAATGGAAACTGAACAAGGGCACAATAATTGTTTTGCAAGGGAACACATCTTGAGAGGTGTGCACATGATAGCTGAATCGATTTTCTGTGGCAGAAGAACTCAAGGAGGTATAAACATGGCAGCCATTGTATGCCATAAATCAGCCTCCTCTTAGATAAACTGTGTGCTCTCTGCATCTTTATTTTTAATTGGAACAGCTTTGTTGCAGGCCTTCTCCCTTTCACCTCACAGAAAAATCTTACATGTCTGACCTGAAAAAAAGGGATTTTAATATGCAGTCCCAGTTCATCTGACTAGGTGAATAAATGGTTCTTCTTTTACTCTCATCCTGATCACTAAAAAACCTTAGCCTGAAAGAGATCTTTGCTCATTTCCCTTCCTTAAACAGCTGAGAAGATACAGACTTCACAACCGATTCTATTATGCAGTCATGTACTTTTTGCAAACATAAGCATTCGAAGATAATATACCTCAGATCAGAAAGAATTTTATTGTTATGTGAAGAATTACCAAAAATCCTCTCAAAGTAATTTTTTAAAAATCAGAATATTTGTAGACTGCAGCCTCCATCCCAAAACCCCTTTGATCCATTCTCCAGCTATAAGCAAGACAAGCAAAAGGATAATTCTGAATTCCTGAATTACCTTAAGCAAAAATTAATGACACTCTCTGAACTATCTGCTTTACTTCCAAATATACTACTTGAAATTGAACCAAACTTGAACCAAAATGAAAAACCCTTCTCTTCAATGAAGATAAAACACAGTGCCTGTAAAAATGAAAATAAAAATTTTGTAAAAGCAGTGTGCCACTAAGTTATCTTTAGAAACTGCAAGTGTCTTCATAAAAAGTTAAACATATATAAGCAAAAGCAATCAGCTAGCAAATATTTGTACTAGTGAGTTTAAGAACATGACTACATTCTTGTCAGACTAGTGTCGTCGTAATAATTTTTATTCTCTTAATGCTTTCTCATTGGTGAAACAACAAATTGTAAACATTACCATGTGATCACACACTATGGAAGTCAAGTGAAAAACGGAAGCTGATTTCTGCCAGGGATAGATCTGGCTGCAGAGCTGTAACCTCATAACCAGAGTTCTGATTTTCTGAAACCACACCTTGCCGAGTCAATCATAGATAAAATATTTTTTGGTATCTCAAGGTAGCAAAGAATGAAATTCCACTAAAATGCTTAAATGGTTTACAAACTGATACTTTGCATCTTGAAGAGAATAAGACTAGAAACAGCTTAATCACATACATATTTTAGAAGGGCAAACTATGGTGAAATCTGCCCACTTGTTTCACTGTCTCTCAGTTTAAACTGAGACACTTAATATGTTCACTATTGTGATTTTCCTTACCACAGGCTTATTTCCACTCTCCACATGAAATAACTCGTTCAACTTAATTTGAGAAAACAAACCAAAGGCATAGAGCAATATAAAGAATAACACTGAAATGTTCTTTAAAGGGACAAAATCAAAGAAGAAAAAGCCTTGCAAAGAAAGAACCAAACTATCGCTCAGCACATCCCATGCTGTCCAAAACATATAAATGCTCCACCTATATTTCTATACATTCATTTGCATGTAACTTGGGACTTTAAAATAATAATAATTTAGGTTTGAAATCAATTCTACACAGTAAGGTAATTTAACACTTCTCTGACTCCAGAAAAAAATACCTGCTTCTTCCTATTGGGAGGTAATTCAATATTTTATTGCAAAAACATCCCAGAAACCTATTTCACATTCGGTTGACTGACTGGATGGGAAATGTACTGCCAAGACAGACAAGTCTCCTGAGTGCAAAAACATCTGTAATCATAATTAAACAATAAAGTTCTGGCAGCATCTGTTTCCTCATATCCCTGCAGGGCTTTGTGTAGCATTTGAGGTGATCTCAGTATACTAAAAAAAGGGTTAATTACTGTAAAATGGGAAGGAGAAAAAGTAACACTCTGAGGGGAAAGTATCATTGAGGAAATGTGCATTACTGGATCCATGGCCATTAACTGAAGAAGAGATCCACAGAAGGCTGTTAATGATGAGACAAAGACTACAGCTAGATACATCTTTCTGGTAAGGTCATCAGCTCAGAAGTAATAATAATGATGAGGCAGCACACACTAGAATGGATGTGTAAACAAAAAAAAAGAGAAGGAAAGAAAATTATGAAGATGGAAAAAAAGATCCTCTCAGCTGATACTTACTCATTCCACTAAGTATTTTAAGTACTGTGAGTCAAATATAGCAGAGGGGGGACTTTCTTTCTAACCACACTTTCAGCAGATGAAGGTTTTTTCCCCCTTCTCTTTTAAAAACTGTCTCTATAGAGGTCTGTGTTGTAAAGCAGGCCATAAAACTCAAGGGGTTTTAAAGGGTCACGTTCACAGGGCCAGACACATGTATTCCATTACAACTGTTGAACTTATAAAAATGTGTCATTTTGAATTGTGAAGATGGAGTATGACACAGTGAGATATGTTTAGTTTCCTAATGCCTTAAGAATATTTTGTTCACTGTATAGTTATCACACGCTTATTTCTCCAAGGCATGCTGCCTCTCGTACGTGTCAGCTGAAACGACAGCAGCCCTATTCAAAGACAGATGATGTACCTCCTGCTGTGCTAGCAAACAGACACTCAACAAGACTTGACTTTCACTGCTAACAGGCATGAAGAGTGAACTTTGCAAATGAAGCCTCAGACTGAAAGAATGTGTCCAAAAAGCCCAAAGCTTCAGTTTCCAAGCTGTAGTCTCTGCCCCTCAGCTTGATCAAAGCAGCTCTCTCTCTGTTGGCCTTGTTCTTTCTGGGTCTTTTAATCAAATTGTGAATCAAGTAAATATTTGAAATGGGAAAAGACCTACACAACTGGACTACTGACAGTCCAAAACAAAACATTCTGGAAAATCAACGTAGTTTAATAGAAGGGTAATGTGATTTTCCCCTTAAATTCAAACAACAAATTTGCTTTAGTTTTGAAATATTATACCGTTATTTTGCATAAGAGCTTTTTCTTACAGACTTTGCAGTAACTGAAATAACTTTGTATGCTGAACTTTATTTCACTATAGTAACACAGAATTTTCTAGTTAATTTACCTAAATAATTACTTGGAAGGCAAGCAGGGAGACCATCTAGGACTCTTTCCCAGAACAGGATGACAGTGATTGTGCACTTATATCTGCATTACTTAAAATAATTGTAGCCTGATGCCTGACAAGACATTCTTAAAAAAAACCGAAAGGATACCCAAGAAGCTAAAGCATGGAAGTTTTTTTCAAATGCCAGCAGCCAGTTCCATCCTTTAGGTATGCACTTTCTTGATGTTTATGGTAATCAAAAAAAGCATTAATCTTTGGTACTTTTGAACACTCACGTTTCAGAAGGATGAACTTTCTCACTACTACCATTCTAATGGCATATGGTAAAAGACTTAGTCCAAAAAAGCAAGCAGGAGAAAGCAGGACAGCGTTCTTGATCCCTCAAGGAAAACCTCTATTATGCTTAGTAGCTTTAAGGAAATCTGAGTATGTCCTTTAGTCAAAACTATTCAATAATAAATATATAAAAGCATGCTGGCATTTTTTTTTAGGCAGCAATTATCTGAAATTGCTACCATTAAAAGGGAAAAAAATACATCAATAAATGTTTGTGTCTTATCGATACCTTCAGAGCACAAAATACAAAGAAACAGTATTAGAGTCTGCTATTTACCACAATGTAAAGGAAGAGCAAGTCAGAGGAATCCAGTGTAGATATTCCAGTGTAAACTGGTTTAAGTTTGGAAGTGAATACAGTCACATGAGAGGGGCAGAGGGAGAGCAATGACAGTACCTTTCCTTTCAATAGAGTTTAATAGATTTATAAATGACAGTAGTCATCCATCCCTGCCCAATGATTGCTTTCATCTGGTTAATTAACTTCAAGCAAATTTGGTAGAAGAATTAAGATGTAAAGCTCTTTTCAATTTAATTTTTAAAAACACCCTACCAAGCAAAACCCAACAAAAAACCAAAACCATGCCCAACCAAGACAACCAACCAACCAACCAAAATTCCCCCCAAACAAAACAGGAACAAGAAAAAAAATCGCCCAAAAATCTAACAGATAAATAGAGGGAAAACATTCAATTTATTGCCCCATTGAAGTAAACTCTATGCTGTAAACTCATTAATTGGTCATCCTTCAGCAGCAAATCTACATATGGTGTCTTTGGATTTGGTCACAATACTGTTCTGCCACAGCTTATTAGTAGCTAAATGATGTAAGAGGTAGGCACAAGTAGAGGAAGAGCTTAGGGCACTCAGAACTAGTTATCACCAGTAAGAAGTGAGGACTATTTCCTTGCATATTGACTTGCTTAGAACTTAGTTGCTCTTGGATATAAGACTTTTCCTATAGGATTGGAATTAGAAATAAACAAAAGAGAACATTCTCGCACGTTGCCAAGACAGACAGACTTCTCAAAATTAAGAATTCTGTCAAACAGCATGGCAGCTTCTATGTTCTCACAGATAAATAATAAATCTCAGCTGATTTAAAAGCTAGTGCAAATCTTCATTTAGACTTCATACAATCACACCACAAAAAGAAGCACAATTGAAAGCAACAAAGAACAAGACAAGCAATAAATTATGATCTCTATGTTTTCATAAAAATTACTTCTTTTAAACATTCACAGACAGATGGGTTTTCTTTCATTTTTCCCATTCTCTGGCAAACTGATTAGTCTGCTTTTCTTTGGCATATCACTACGAAATATGGTGTGTTTACTGCTTGAGGTATTAGGAAACTAATACAAGTGAAAAAAACCCCAAAACCAGAAAAAAAGAGGAGCATTTTTTTTCTATTTGCTATCCAGAATACTTGGGCTGTTAGAATGCTGCCCTTAGGCTTAAATTCAATACTGAAAATGAAACAACATATTTTACAGTTCCAGTTAGTGTCCATTTTTTGTTTGATGCGCTGGTTATGGGATTCCTGAGAACAGACTATGTCGTAAAGGAAATCTAAGTCAAAATTTACCCGATGATAACATAACATGACTTTAAATAAACAAAGGATGGTTCTTACTAGAGAACACACTTCCTCTTTTACAGATGCTAGATCAGGGGTTCACAGCTCTAATCTATATGTTATCGATAGAGATTGATACCAATCTTCACCTTTTTTCAAGCTGACAAAGTCTATACTTGGAAGAAAACAAACATTTCATCTATCATAAGAAGTAAAGCAGGAGCTCAGGAATACAGTTGCTCCACAAATTCTGGGATTTT
Source organism: Edolisoma coerulescens (assembly GCA_013397115.1). NCBI lineage: Eukaryota > Metazoa > Chordata > Aves > Passeriformes > Campephagidae > Edolisoma > Edolisoma coerulescens. The sequence goes on along the minus strand of VWZW01001166.1, from coordinate 58,255 downwards.
GAAAGGAATTAGTAGAATAGAGGCAATGATAGTCTAATCGCTTTCCTTAAATGCAAGATAGAGTCAATATGAAAAATACATGAAAATTTTATAGACTTCTGATTGCTCTAACTAATAAAATACAATCTAGTAACTACAAATTATAACTAATTCAAGGTACAGGATACCCTCAGTTATTTAGGTTTAGATGACACTATAAACCTCTGCATTTTGCCTGTTTAAAATCATATTGTCTCACAATTGTCAGATTCCTGAATCCCTCATGCAGATACATTTTAACTGTCATAAGTGAAAGTGTTTCACCTCTTCTCTTAACGTATTATGTTACCTATAAGTCATAGTTTTGTACAGCTTTGGGTTAAGAAGATATTACCACTCTCCAGCTATGTATACCTTCTATCTTTATCACTATGAGTAATCATAAAATCTCTTCTTTCTCTTGCAGAAAGCTAAAGAACACTAAAAGCTCCTGCAAGACAGGAAGGAAAAAATACCCCTTCTCATAACCAAATTTTTCAAGGTTTGCAGGTCTCCAAATCTGAAGACCAAGGTGAAGTTTTAAACAAACTGAGGAAAGCTTATAAACTCATATAAGCAGGGATCTTTTCCAAACTGTTGTTACACTTCAGATTTAGAATTTCATCCTGTTTCTGTGTTCTGGTGCTACTAACAAAGAGGTAACAATTTAGGATTGCCCTCTATTTTTCCTGACTTAAAGCCAAAAGACTGCTATAATTTGGGAAGTCTGAAATTGAGGCATTTTATTTTATACAAATACCTTAATGATTTTTTTGTTAGCTGAAGCTTCATTTCATGTTGCTGAACAGCAGCTGTAATCTTCCCTTTACAGTATCATCACACCCATATGTATTTCAGATGCAAACAGCGGCTAAGACAAGAAAGTTCAACAATGACAATGTTTAGCCACAGGCAAAAAAATTAAACATATCACTAACTCTTAAAATGAATATTTAATCAAAACATCTGGACTTAGGAAGGGAGAAATTACCAAGTCAATTATAAACAAACCAAGCTTGTAACCTGTTTACCCGTTGAAGATGGGACAGTTTAACATTCTAAGGACTTCAAATTACTGCATTCCTACAAAAATGAAAGTGTTTGACTATATCAGATATACTCAATAGGTTTTTGATTTAGGTTGAAGCAGAAAATCAGCAGAGCAGCAAACACCTTTGGGCTACAGAGACAGTGCAAGAGTGAACACTTGGGTCCTATAATTCTGTATGTTCCCAGCAAACACTAAGATGAACATTTTGAATTATTTTACTCCAAAAGATAGCTAACTTTCCATTCGTGTTGCTTCCCTATTGCAACAGGTTAGAAAATTAAAAACCTACATGACATGATCTTCAAAGATGGTGATAAATCTCACATAATCAGTAAAATTACAAAGAGAAAAAAGATGAACAAAAATTTTTGACAATAAATCCACAACTAGATAAGATTTAAACCACATTTTAGAAGGAAAAAATTACAGAGGTTAGGAAAGTTATTTATTTTGCCTTTGATTTGCTTGTATTTTTGCTACAAAAGTAAGTTTGTTAGCTTTGTGTTGTCATAAACATAGACCAAGTAAGTGTCATTGTATAACAGATCACTTCCATAACTATGCAGAAATGTCAGAATGTTTGATTCTATCTAACCCTTTAATTTACATGCATAAAAAAACTCAAAAGTAATTTTAAACTGGTTTCTTTGAAAAATATACTTCAAAACCATGGCAAGATATGCTGCAATTTGACCGGTGACCATTTGAACCCTCAAAATCCTAATCTTACTTTTTGAGTAAAAGTGTGAGCGTCAAGCACAAATTTCCTTAAGCTTTATTTTAAAAAAACCACATAGTAAAAAAGTCAGTCTTTTCATTCTTCATTTTATGAAGGGGAATGAGAACTGGAGAAACCAGTGCTGGAAAAGACTTACCAGAGGGAAACTGTGAACAATAAAATCGGGCATAAACAAAAAGCCTTTCTTTGTCATAAATGGCATTTGACAATACTGCAACCATATTCGAACACATTAACAACCCCACATGTATTTTGTATAGAAGCTATTCTAAAACACAGTTTGAAGATGCTTACATCTAGAGTAAATGAATGCCTGCCAGTGGGATCACAGTGATTTTGGGAGCTTTTACTTCGAACATTGCAATGGTGGGGCTCTTCCTTACGGAATAACTCCACTCGACCTTGTAGGGTTGTATTTCCTTCCTGGCCTTCCTGACAGGAGCAGCAGCAGAGATTTTATCACCATAATATAGCAAGAGAACTGTAACAGAAAGATGGAAGCTAACCAAGCCTTCCTACAGAAAAACTCTGTTATGACTGAATCCGTTCTGATTTCCTCTTTGTCTATCACAATGAACAATCTGTGCAGGAAGATTAGCTGATCACTTTAAAAAAACTACATAAATTGATTGAATTAAAAAAAAAATAGCAAACTCAAATTTAAAGCATTGTATTTATCACTATAAACATAGTAAGGGTTGTTATGAAAAGATCAAAAATAAAGTTTCTTTCAGTACTTTGTTCATGCTACATCTGAGAGCTTTCTATATAGCCAGGCAATCCAAAATGCATAGCTAGAGAAAATGTAGAGAGGGGTTCAAAATGAAAAAGGAAACAGGAATAAAATCCGACACAGATCTTCTCAACTATGTACACAATATTTGATTAATGAAAGACCTCACAGAGCTTCACAAAACAGTGCAAAAATAACATCCTCAAAGTACTACTACAGCATCTGTGGGAATTTGTTGGAGGAGCAATTCTATTCTTTTCTGTGGTCTCATACGCTAGAGGGAAGAAAGTAGGCAATTATGAATGGATCACAGAATTTCTTTTTATATGCATGGTAGGGTAAGTTCTACTTCCTGTTAAATGGAAATGCCTTGGTACCCAATGTTTCACAACTGCAATTTGATATAGGGTTTGGATAAATGTATTCTGTTTATACTAACGTAAATTAGTATAAAATGTAAACTAATGTTATTAGAAGAAAATAAAATAAAACAAAAGAAAACCTAAAAAGAATTATACTTTTGAATGTTCGCAAACATCGAAGGCTCTTCGTATCATGAAATGACACTCGCAAAAAATTTATGCTATTTGCACCTGCTTTCATAGAACAAAAAATCTATAATTAGGTAAAGTGATGAATATGTTAAGCATGCTACAATAATTTTCTTACATATATCTACTTTATCAAATGCAGTTTGTAGTTGGCTTGTCTTTGTTGTTTTAAGTACAATTTTACATTACAAATCATAGTTTTATGCATGATGTTAAAAAAAAATTCCCACAGATTACTATCTCTGTCAAAACCAACCTATAATACAGGCTTAAATTATAAAACATTCAAAGATTTTTTCTGCATTTGGAAATATAAAAAGTGCAACATTGTTACATGAACATTCAAACTTTCAATATAGAGAGAAAGTAATGCAATATTTCTTCTTTCCCAACAGACAGAAAGACAGATTAATTAGATAGAGTTATGTCAGTATGCTCGTCTACACTCTTTCACTCAGCCGCAGATAGGTGAAATCATCTCACTGTGTATGGATCTCTACATTACTACTGGAAAAAAAAACCCTGCAGTTAAGAAAATGACTGCCTAATAATATATTTAAAACCCCACCTGACATGATAAATGAAAGAGAATAAATGTATACAGCTAGTGAAACTTCCAGGGAACAGGGGGAGACTTCAACACTTTTGCTGACAGTGACTTTACTGTCAGTGGCCTGTCTCTCTTGGAGGCAGCTGTCAATCACAGCCCATCCTTCTCTCCCAGAGGAGTTCATTGTGCCTGCAGACAGTTGTGGAATAACTGCTCCTAGGCGTCAGAGCGGCAGATGGAGTGTATCTGTCAATCATTGTCACTAATTATTAACTTCTGTCACTCAGAGCAAGGCAACATATCTCTGCCTGATCCTCTGTGATTTGATCTGCTACGCCACCTCAGAGACAGACAGTTCAACCTTTCATTATATGTCACACACACAGCGCTCTGCTGGGTCAGCCCTCCTGACTCAGTGCTCCAGCAGAATTCTGTTTTAGCCACCAAACATTACAGAGAGAAGCTGGAATGAAGGACATGTTCTGTGTCAAAATGCAGTGGTCACTCATTTTCTGCAAACATTTTGAAGCTAGGGAAGCACAGAAATATCACTGTCCTAAGTTTTAAAAAAAGGGAAGAAAAATCCTCTAAATATAAGCCAAGTCACACAGATTTTCACATGATAAGCTGCCCACTCTAATTTACTAAAATGTTAATTTCTTATCTCAAAAGACTTACCCTTAAAAGAACCACCTTCTTTTAATGTGAATAATTTACAACCACTAATTAGCTTAAGGGAGGTAGGACAGACAATAAGGATCACTCTTCCTTTTTCATTGGCCAAAACAAGTACAAGAAATTATAAGTAGTGATTTCTGATTGATCTTATGTTTATCTGCTTTTTCTATCTTGGAATCACGGGCACTTTTATTAAAGTTCCAAGCAACAACATTGGTCATACTCACTAAAGGAAAAAGATCAATAACTGAAACATATCGCTGAAGGAAAAGCATATTTTGTCGTTCTTTACATTTTCAAGTAAGCACTTGATATAGCTCTAGAAATTCTACTTAGCCAAAGCCAATGCAGCATCCCAAGGCTGATCAATAACATTTATTATACGGAGTTTATGATATAAAATAAATCCTAGTACTTTCAGTACTTAAAATTCCATAAATCCAAGAGGCTTCAGACACTTTTTATAAAAGTATAAGGCTTCACAATTTTTCTTCAAGCACCTCTGCTTCAGGAAAAGTCTTATGCACAAAACTATTCAAATAAACACACCTCTTTGCAGCTTAAATTGTCTCTCTCCATTGTTTATAGTATTGGCATAGTCATTTATGATGAAGAGATTCACTCAGGCATAAAGAGTGACGTGGATTTTTTAAGAAGTACCACAGCTATATTCTATTTTATTGTATTCTAATACAACAAACTTTAAAATGTGGATATCAAAAAGGGATTGATACAGACACAGATACAGATTAGGGGACACTTAGGGAAGCACTCCAATTTAATCTTCCATTGCGATGTTACGGAAAAATGGATGAAAGCAATAACTGCATTCATGTAAGAACAGAGAAGACAAAAGGAAACTACTCTGTTATTGCAGTTTGCACCAATTAATCAAAACAAAAGGAACACAAATAAGTTTTCCTATTTAAAAGGACCAACAAAGATTTGCAGAAATAACTTCACCATTACAATAGACTTGCAGAATTCAGTACTTTATGAAAAGACTCGGAGAATTAATTTCATCACGTGCAAGGATCATCATGGGAAGAAAATGACAAACATTCTGCAAGCTTTTGAAGACTGATCTGAAAAGAAAGGAGACAGGACTAAATAAGTACGAACTAGACATATGGTGAAAAAACACAAATGCATCAGCACTTTTTAATAGTAGAGGTGATCCATTTTCAACAGTGCATTATCCACAGCAATGAACTTTTGAACATTTTCCTCTCCAGACAACCCAATTTAGCTGAGTACAGGGCACATTTAAAAAGTTAATGGGTTCAAGAAGGCATTAATGGTTGAAACACAGTATTAGTGTGTCACATTTCCATTGTTATCTGTCTTCAGGTCTCCTAAAATGTTAAACTTCCAGGTTTTAAAAATTCAAGTAGTTCAGAATTGCTAAGATTTTGTTTTCATCTTAAATTCTATTAACTCTTTTACCCAATACCACTTAGCCTGACTATATCTGAGCAATAAGCTATGCCAGTTTATTTCCTTTGCTTCAAATTAAAAAAAAAAAAATTAACCAATAAAGTTTAAATCTTAAAGTCTTTTCCATACCAAAGGATACAGATCCTAACCAGCCCCAAGTTTACTGCTTCCTTCTCTCCCAATAAAAAAACAACCACTAAGCAAACAACAAAAAAATAGACTTATTTACATATTTACTTTTAAACATTCATTGCTGTCTGGATAGGTCCCTTTAAGATCCATCTCCACTTTTCTCAGAATACTTCCAACTCAAAAACAAATCAAATTTCAAACTGGTAAACAAAAGAATAACAAGGAAAATCTGAAAAGGGGAACCATTATTGGAAATGGCACAGCAAACTGACATTCCAAATTTATTTCCTCACACAAGCCCATTGAAAAGAACATACATTTCACTGCCTCTAATTATAGAGACTTCTGGTAATGTAGAGTTTTCTTTGGAAAATAGGAATAAAAAGAGACCATGAGACTATTTCTATTTCTTCTGGTTTAGACTCTGACCATCTGTCATTACAGGTCAAAGAACATTTAATTTCCTTTCATTACCTTTGACAACCAGAATCACTAACAGAATTTTAGGTGAAGAAACTTTTATAAAATTTTACAAATCAAATAAATTGCATTAACACATCTGAACCTCTAAATGCAACACAGTGGAAAACGCAGTAGTTCTTTATTTAATCAGCTGTCTGGTCATATATAAATCACCTATAACTAAAACTGAAAGTATTGAGAGTGCTATTTACCCAGAGTTAGCAAAAGGAATTATTTGACAGTTGAAAATGAAAAACCACTAATAAACATTACAATGTATTGCAGAGTTTAAACAATGGGATTAAGGAAACTTTTGCAATAATAAGGAGTGCATGTGATTCTATTTTACCTTGCTAAAAATTTCCTCTGGGATTTCTTACTCTGTTATACAATAACTAAACTGGAATATTATGTTAAACAAGCCTCACATTCTATCTGTATTCAGTATATATTTAAAACTAAGAAATAAAGTTCTTTCAACTTTTTGCCCTTCACTGAAGCATCCATATTTTCTCTCAAATTATTTGCCCAAAGCAGTAAGCAGAACAGAAGGAAAGTCTAAAAGCTCTTTCTAATGCTTAGGCCACTTAGATATTAAAGACATGCACTGTAAACACATTTAAACTATCTTTTATAAATCTATTTTTAAGACAAAAAACTAGAAATCCTCCAGAAAGACTGAGTAGAAATTTCAGAGGTAATATAGTGAAGAGATGGTGGAAAATAAGGAATTTCCCATATCTCCTGCTGTGAGAAGCCAGTAACAAAACAAAACCAAAAGAAACAAACAAATCCTGCAGTGTAATTCTTCATGAAAAAAAAAAAAAAACCAAAAATGAAAGGAGTACAGCAGCACAGACAATAATTACATTGTCTATACTGTTCTTTTAATGCTTAGAGAATTAAAACCAATACAAACAGAAATCAAGATATGCCCAAGAAGAATGTGCAGATAAGAAGAGCAAAATTTGTCACTCATGTTGTGTGCTGTGGCCAGAACTGATTAGACTCCATCAAGTCACTAAAACATTATCAAGATACAGAAATTAGAGCAGATGACTCACTGAAATGCAAGATTCGACAAGAGCCTCACATCATCTAGAAAACACCATACTTGATAGATATTGTATTCTTAAGTTACACTGAATTACAGTTTCTTTGTATTTCCATTAAGCCTAGTTTTTAAACTGTATTTATGTTCCTTGATTAAGTTTACTTAGGGCACTATTTGAAAGTATTCACTGATGAGCAAAATATTCCAATAATTGCTGTTATTTGATGCTATCAACATGTCATTTGAACCAGGAGCTTCTCTAAATCCAAAGCAGAGACAAAGTCAAAATCCTCAAATTTATTTTGCTAAAAATTTCTTCAGTTTGTGTATTGAAATCTGCAAATCACTGGTAAGTATTCTGGCCATACAGCTTGCAAATTACTATTTAGCACTCAGTAAGTCCAGATACACAAATACTTTCTAGCCAAGTACAGTGGTCTGGTAAGTTACCATTCTAAATAACAATAAAATTTTCAAAGAAAACAAAGTACGCACATGCAGAGAAAATGTTTTCCAAACTCCAAACAATTAAATGATTACCCAAAACTATTTTAAATACTTAAAGTTCAAAATTGTATGCATCTGAAGAAGCGTATGCAGTCCATGTGCTTCCATAGAGTTATAAAGCAATGATGAAAATTCACAAAAATGCATCCAAATCTAGCTCTTAATTTTGCTCAGATTTTAAACCCAGCCTAAGGAGGTTAAAATCATAGTTCTATATAACTGCTGTTTATGTCAAGTAGGTTGTCACAGGAACACATGAGGGTGGAGTTTATCCTACATTTCAAATTAATTTTACCCAGACAAGGCAAACCAAAGCCTTTAACACTCTCTCCTTTATACTATCTCTGGTTTAATCATATTTCAACCTACAGTGCTTTTCTTCAAACCATTCCTGGATTCAATAAATTTCAAATACAATCAATAGCGGAAATGAGATAGGAAAAGCATGTGTCTTGATCATTTGGTTTAGAAAACAATGTACTCAGTCTTGACAGTTCATGTTTCCAAGCTAGACAATTAAAAATGGCGGGAACCCATAACTGTTGTTCCTAACATCAATAAGTTTTATTGGTTTGGTCATGTACACAGGCATAAAGCACCACATGTTCTTCTCTCAGATCTTCAGAGAAAGAAAATACAGAACTCATAAAAGAACCATTCAGCAATAAATTTGTAAGTGGGACCTGTCACCCTAATTCCCAAATGCTCCACTCAGTTGCCAGTCATCTCTGAATTCCCTGTGTATCTAAATTTCCACTGGCCAAGTTCCTAGCGCACTTGAATTCCTGCCTATCAATAATGGATATAAGTGAACCTTCTCCTGGCTATATTCTGTATGAAAAAAAAGACTAGCCTGCCTCAGTTGCTTAATGAAGTAAGACATTCAAATCCTTAACAAAGGAATCTTAAGCCCATCATCTTCTTTGGTATTTTATCTTTGCTGATTAACGCAATTTGGTAAACAGGCTGTTCGCGGAGCCTAGTTCTGGTCAGTGGGCATTTTCTTTATATGGTACAATGGACATGAGATATTTAAGACTGGAATCCCCACATCAAAGTAAAGAAATGCAAGGACTTTCCAGTATCATCATTGGAAAAAGGACAGAGTATATGTTGTGCCATAAAACATAAGATATGGGAACTACAATGCTGAAATAACAGCCTACTGTGAACCCACCTTTTTTGGCTTTCTCAGGCTTTAGTCTTTCCTTCCCTGAAGGTCTCCCATGCTTCCAATTAACGTCAAATTTCGTTCTCTTTATGAACTGTTATAGATACAGATAGCTAGCTAAGAAGGCATAACATGGTAAAGACCATTAAGAAACTGGAACTCTATTCAAATTTCACGAGGCTTTTAGATATTGCAATAAAGAATCTGAAGCATTATTAAGTGACCAAGGATGAATACCTTTGTCGTTACACAAGAGGAGCTGTGTGGCAGTCACACGCAAAGATGCTGAAACAATCAGAAATAGAAAATGAGCACAAGGTAGAAAATCTTTAGAATTAGGCTAATATTATAATTCCTGTGCTGTCACTATAATGATGGAGAGTCAGAAGAATATTCATTCTAGTAATCAGAAGAATATTCATTCAGAAGAATATTCATTCTAGTAATGCCTTTCCTAGGCTAATAGGAAAATATTATTCTAATGTTGAAAATGAACATCCTGCCCTGTCCAAATCAGAGAAATAATTTACAAAATGAAATGTCATATTTGCAGCATTTCCAGAGGGACAATTTCTTATTCCACAGAGAACTGAAGCTGGTAAAAATGATAATAATTTTTATTATTGCAACAACAACAACAACAACAAAATTTCATACTCAATAAGCTGGGATGCTTTGTGCTCTCACAGAAATGCACGGAACCCGATACTCTTAATATTTGATTCTGAATATGTCTGTCAGGAAACAAACGCAAGCCTTCAGCAGCCGCGGCTGCCTGATTAGTTTCACAGTCACTCCAACGAGCTATCAGCTTCTCAGCGTGAAGTTCTCCTGCATCACTGCTCCAAGCCTTTAGGCAAAGGATTCTAATAATGAGTCACAGTGCCGTGACTGAGGCCACACTTCTGCTCTGGTGAGCTGCTTGCTGAGAGAGACTGCATACTCCCTCATTATCATTTTACAGTGCTTTTTCTATTATTTATTTTTATTTATTCTTTTGTATTCCTGTTCCTTCCTCCAAATGCTTGGTGCATTGCAGGGAGAGTACTAAGTGCTGCCACCAGGACAGGAGCCATATGCTCATGTTTAATAACCTTCTGGTGTGAGGTAGCCACACAACTTTACGCGGAATATTATGTGGAAGAAAAAGTTAAGATACAGTCTTCTATCACATCCTAATAAATAGATGTAGACATCCTCCTCCCAAGCAACAGAGGTTACAACCTCTGTTACTTTACATATTTCTCTTTTCTTAATGGAATTAAAAATGAAACAAACAAAGAAAGGTGACTCACTTATCTAGCTGCACCTTAGCAGCTAGGATAAAAACCAGATCTTTTTATCCCCCTACCTATTTTCTTATGCACTGCTGGAACAGGAATTCCTTTAGAATTTGATGAATGTTACTTAAACCAAAATGTGGTTGTATCAGTTACATCTCACACACACAGAATGGTACCAGTTTTCCATTTATTAATCGTTTGGCAGCATCAACTCAACAAACATTCTGGACAAACTTGACACCTGACTTTAAATATTTCATGCGGTTATGACACTCTAATAAAATGTCCCACTATTTCAGGATATATCTGGATTACATGCAGTGTCATGTGGTGATGATTCTATTTTTTCTTGTTCATTCTTCATGTAATTAGAAACCTTTTGTTATTTTAATGTTCTTTACTTAAGATCTAGATTTACTTGAGTGCTAGCACACTTTATAATTACTTTTCTAGAGAGGAAGAATGACGGTTAAAAAATGAAAGATTTAGAATATGCACATATAGTTCTGATTGACTGAATCCCCAAGCAAAACCAGGAAATAAAGAAGTGATTTTAGAGCAGATAGTAAATAGATGCCATGACTAAACCATCTTATGAGGAATGTTGAAGCAGCCTTACAGATATGCCATCTACATGTTTAAAACTAAACAGAAAGAGGAGCTACCACCAATCTTCTACAGAACTACATATATATATATATACACACATTCTTTATCATTCCAGTATCAGACTTTAAAAAGGAAATTCAGTCAGAGTAAAAGGTGGAAACTTCAATAAAATTGCAGTAAACTTTTCCTATTTTATCAAGAGTTACACACAGTAGCTTCTCTACAGGGTTAGAATAACCTGAAAATCCAACTGACTGACTGCAAAACCCACAAGGCATATGTGTTCAGATGCATTGCAGAGTCAAATATCCATGTAAAGTACACCACTAATCTGAAAAAAAGCCAGTGAAGCTTTTAAAGTTCACCTCCAGCTTTTATAACAAAATTTTCTGAAAGCCCAGTTTTTTAGAGCTATACATGTACAGAACATGTGGAACATTCACATGCAGTGTCTGACTTTGATCATTCTCTTCTCTTTTTTATAGTTGCTTTTTTTTGCATGTCCTGGCAATTAGGCAAGAGTAAGTCAAAAACCACTCAGTCCCCTTACAATAATGGCAAATGCTGCAAATCTTTGACTTTCCAGCTAAGCAGGGAAAAAAAATTAAAGGAGCACACACACTAGAATTTGTGTATTTTCTCATACACAGACCCTAACAGCACTGTTATTAGAAAGAATAAGAGCGGAGTGTTAAAGAAAAAAAAGCTTCAGTCAGCAATGATCTCAAATGAACAGCATTTGTGTGTAATTAGAAAACAGCAGCACTAGAGAAACACTGAATATGACAGCACAACCTCATATTTCCCTTAATTTTACGTAACTGGAAACCTCAGATGTTTTAATCATACATCTTTCCTTGGGACATAGCTATCTTCAAATCAATCAAGTGTACTTAAGCTGACTTTAAACTGTATAGTTTGGATGGATCCTAGCATGTTCCAAATACATGATTATTTTCTCCACTTCTCTAACATTAACTGCCATTCCATTACACTGTCAAAATGTTAGTGTCATCCAAGTGAACTCGTTTAAAGACGGCTCAGGTGGATCTACATAAGCTGCAGTCACAGAAGCCATTAAAACTGCAATTCTGTACCCACAACATTTCCCTTTTCTTCTTCACTTCAATATCCAGCATACTTTCACACTAGAATCACAAGGTGAGTGCAAAGGAGTAAGCTTCACAGACAGAAAACATAAGAAAGCAAAATCAAATATGTGGTGGGGAGAAAAGCCTTGAATCAACGAGGCTGTGAAAAAGTTGATCATTGCCTAGTGTGCTTATCTTACACTGACAGTTTTACAACACTGATATTTTCAGCATGATTCTTCTCACATTATCTATATAGCATTAAAAGGAAGGAATCATGCAAAAGGTTGGAAAAGACGTGATCAGCTTGGTATGTCTTCTCATATCTGTTGGTCTGAAAGGTGCACAGCTGGACCATGAAATTCAGAACTTCATTTAAATTTACACTGTCCTTATGGTATTTTCAATTAAGTTTTGAGAAAAGAATATGGTCTTGCCTATCTCTTGGCATTTTGAACAAGTATATTCTGCAAAAGGCATTATCAGAAAAAACAGAACGCAACACAGAGAAAAATGATTACCCAACTTTTGACTGGAGGACTTTGCGACAGACATTGAAGCAAAAAAATCACCTTTTTTTGTGTTGAAAACATTTTTTTGGAAGACAAGACCTCCCCCAACAACTCTTAACTTCATTTACTTTTGACATATTTCGGGGATCATCCTCTCTTCAAACACTACTGCTTTCACTGTCACTGTGCCTGGTGACACATCATTCTCACAAAAACACAGCTGCGCAATGAATAAACCTTAAACTTTCTCCTGCTCCTTGAGTTTTCTGATCTATTTTCTTTTATAATAAACAGCTCAGGTTATCAAGCATTTCTGAAAGTCAAAACAAATGTAGGTTTTGAAGCTTTTTAATAATATTACCATCTACTTCATTGGAAATATATTTAAATTAGGTAGCCTTGAAAATTCTATAAAAACAAATAATTTAATTAAGTCAAATGTAAACCTCATGGTATTTTTTTCTTAACCTCAAAAGACTTTTATTTGACTTTTATTTGACTTTTGATTTTTTAAGTGAACTGACCGTTTGTCCTTATCCTACTACCCAAGAAGCTGTGTGACCTAATCACACTATATTTAACTTTTTGTCCCTAAGAGAGTTCTGTGATATAATTCTGTGTAAAAATGCAGTTAACTTATTCACTAATAGATGCAGGTATTCTTTACGACTGATGTGCTGTGAGCCATTACCAGCCAGGCTAAGCTGACAGACTCTATTAATGCACATTACTGTCATGGAAATTGTGATCCACAAAGTGCATGTGGTGGATACCAATTATTTTGCTTTTTTTTAATAAAAAATCTGTATGATAAAGGAGTTGTTATGAATGACTGATAAGATCACTTAATGCTTTACATCATGTTTTTCAACCATGATTCATCTTAATCGTGGAGTAAGGATAACTGCTTATCCTTCACAGAATCACAGAATGGATAAGGTTTGAAGGGAGTACAATGGGTCATCTGCTCCAATCTCCCTGTTCAAGCTGGTTCATCCTAGAAAACATTGCACAGGATTGCCTCCAGATGGTTCTGGAGTATCTTCAGTGAGAATCTCTACAACAGGTCAGAGCAACCTGTTCCAGTGCTCCGTCACACGCCCAGGAAAGAAGTTCTTCCAGTGGAACTTCCTGTACATCAGTTTCTGCCCATTGCCTCGTGTCCTGTTGCTGGGCACCACCAGGCAAAGGCTGGCTCTAGCCTCTGACACCTTCCTGCAGATACTGACAGACATCAATCGTCTCTCCTTGAGGCTGAACAGCTCCACCTGCCTCAGCCTTTCCTCATAAGACACATGCTCCAGTCCCCTCATCATCTTTGTTGCCCTTTTTTGGATCTGTTCCAGGAGCTCCAGGTCTCTCCTGAACTGAGGAGCCCAGAACTGGACACAGTCATGCAGATATGCTTCAGTAAGGCTGAGCAGCAGAGCAGGATCACTTCCCTCAACCACCTGGCAATGTCTTTCCTCATATGCCCCAAGATCCCATTGGCCTTCCTGGCCATAAGGCCACACTGTTGACTCATGGACAACTCATTGTCGACCAGGCCTTCCAGATCCTTCTCCACAGAGCTACTCTTCAGCAGGTCAGCCCTTGGCCCTTACTGGTGCATGGGGTTATTCTTCCCCCGGTGCAGAACCCTGCATTTGCCTTTGTTGAATTATGTATGACCTGCTGTATGCAGGAGAAGCAGATTAAGGCAGTCACTTCCTAACCAAAGTTGCTATCAGACTGTGCTAATTGTCACTTACGGAAAATGACATCTTTCTTTGTGACAGCAGAAGGATGTTTAACAATCTTATGATCTCCCCTTCAGAAGCATTAACTTACTAGGGAGTCTTTTCCAGAAAGCAATTATTTTAATCAATGATAAATCATGTAAGTTATCATCCCTTAACAATTGTCTTTAACAGCAATTAACTAGACAGTAGTTTCTAAACACCCTAAGATCAGTGCTGCAGTCAAAAGGAGGGCACTTCCTGTTCAGTGTGACACTTACTGAGAAAATTCCTTTTTCGGTAGTTCAGAAGCAGGGAAAAATAGATATGTAGAAAACATTTAGAAACAAAAAAAACCTCTGTGAAAAGTAAACGTCTTCATCACTGCTGGAGGTTAGGATTTTTTCTTTTTCTTCCTTCCTTTCTCTCAGGGAATTTTCTCCCATTTGTTGCCTAAGAGATGATAACAACCAGTACTTAAAGAGACAAAAGAAGTGGCCAAGCTGGGGGGAAGGATGCAGCTGGCTACAGTCTCTTAGCTTGGGGGCTTTCTCTTGGGAAGTACAGAGATACCACGAGATTTTGGCTGGGGGGTGAGGGTTTGGGCTCAGCTCCTCGCTTTCTCTCGCTCTCGGAACCGGAGGAGCAGACAGTGCTGTTGCTGCTGTGGGGAGAATTTGCTGCCACCGTGGAGTTCCGTCCTTTACTTCTTCTTCTTTACTGTGGGTGAGGCTTTGCTCCTAAGAGCAGCCCTTGAACTGGGACTTTATTAACACTCGATCTCACTAGAAAGGACCCTCACCCTCTACTCGGGTGCCTCAGGGGGAACCCCGGGACCCTGACCCCCTCCCC
>VWZW01001166.1:21251-43097 GCA_013397115.1 Edolisoma coerulescens | reverse complement strand
CCCTCTGAGGGAGCGTCTCACGGCTGTCTGCGGGAGCCCAGCTGCCACTGCCCAGCCTCGCTGTTTTCTGCTGCTGCTTTGGGGTTTTTTGCTACACTTTAACTCGACATTCTGTGTCCGCCCGATCCCCTGCGGCTCCTGCTATGGCCGCGGAGTTTCTGCTACGTTTTGTTCGCCAGCCCGGGGGGCCTGCCTCTGCCGTTCCAGCCTGCTGCTCCGAAGTCCTTGCTACGGCCCATCTTGGCATCCAGAGGGGCACCGGGACCAGCTGCCCCTGAGGGTTTGCAAAGGAAGGCCCTTTNAATAATTTGGAGGGAAAGGGGTCATATTTTCCATTCCAAGGGAGCTTACTGCCTTCCTTGGCAGACACCTGTCTTTCAAACCAAGACAATCGTAATTCAGAAAACTGGGCAATAGATCCTTATGCCTCTGTGTACTCACAGCAAATACCAGGTCCCATTCTAAGTTGTTTTACTTACAGGTAATGCTGTCAGCTGAATAGCAAACACTGGTCTCGCTCCTTCCTTTACTAAGCAGTTTATCTAACGAAATAAATGAAGGACTTCAAGAACTAAAAATTCTAGGTGTCTTTAACAAGGAAGAACTGAAAACCTCAGGAAGTTTCCACTCCACACTGCTGATGGGTGATTCAAAATGTAGTTTTATTAAGCTGTTGTTTGGCAATTATATTATCATTTACGTAAGTTTTCTTGTGCAAAAAATTAGTAGCTTTTTGATATAATGAAAAGTTTATTAGGAAATACGTTCAATTCTCTGAAAAAGTTAGTACTTATCCAACTCCTGCCCAGAAGCAGAAGACATATCAGCTGACAGTTGCTCACAACAGATTTTCAATAGTCATATCGTAATTTTTGTTCATAAACTTTAAAGTACATTGCAAATACACAAACGAGTAAAAACTGAGACTAATTAGATATATTTTCTCTCTTACAGCTCTACCAGACTCTGGGTAATATTCTTTCAAAGAGAACAAGACAGCCATCTAGAGGGCATGAAAGATAAATTATCTTTAGATCACAGGGGAGCGCTGAATAACCAATTCACGCACTGCAAGCCAGAAAGAGTGAAATGAATCCACACTACTTTTATCCACCAGGGGGTTTAATTTCACTTGGTATTTCAACATGAGTTGGTTACTCAATAACCCTGAACCCCAAAAGTGACAGTTTTTTTCCTTTTAGGGTGATAACTTATACAGAAAGTATGGATTTTTCTAAAGCAAAATGATTTTCACTATATGGCACAGACATCTAAAGAATTAAAAGCACTGATCCATAATTAGCGATAGACATGCCAGTTCTGTCTAGTTTCTTACCTATAGTACTGTACACATCATTTCCGTCTCCTGTACTGACTCTGGTACATAAAAAAAACACAGCACAAAAAGGCGGCTAAAGAAGTAAGCTTCCTTACCAAAATACTGTAAACCAGCATTTATCACCATGCTGCCCAAAAGAGTTTGCAACTTCTAAGTTTGTGAACCTTCACAGGAAGAAAGAGAAGTGGGATTTCCAAATAAAGCATCTTTGCAAGTAGTTATTTCTTGATACATCAGAGAATAGTATAAATATGGGGACTACAGCCTGGGAAAGGATTCTGAATAATTCTTACTGTTTACTCCTGGAAGTGAGAAAGCTTAGTACAGTTCTAATTGGCTGTTTTGGAACAGATATTATGGATGAAGAAAAATGTGCAGAAGAACCAAATTATCAGTTCAGAATTATCAGAACAAAGCACAGAGAAAAATATTTTTAGAGTTTTGATTCAGATTAGGGAAAGAGAAGATTCTGGAATGAAACAAATAATTAATCAGTAATGCTTTTCTTTCTGTCTGGACCAGTTTCCTTTCTGCTAGTTTCATATTCTACCTTGCCTGAGATCTAAAGGCTCTTAATGTATCAAGCCCACTGTGACACTGCAGGCGTCTCTTAAGTCTATTACGGGTACCTGGAATTGTTTTTCATTGTATACAGAAAAACACATAGAAAATTCTCTCACCTCTCTTATTTCCTCAATATGGAGT
Organism: Edolisoma coerulescens; assembly: GCA_013397115.1. NCBI lineage: Eukaryota > Metazoa > Chordata > Aves > Passeriformes > Campephagidae > Edolisoma > Edolisoma coerulescens. The sequence goes on along the minus strand of VWZW01001166.1, from coordinate 41,053 downwards.
AGAGGTCTTGAGTTGTCACTCAAGAATTGGGGGGATAGGGGAGTGCATGGGGTATAGAGGAATATTTAATTCTACTGTATACTGATGAGGAAAAAGTCTACAGAAGACTATTCACACTGAGGTACTTCATCCCCTGAATTGCTGGATGAGCCTGACACATTACACACCGTTCCATAATGACACCAGCAAGAAATAGTCTTTGAATTAAATCCAAAAGAGTTCTTTAGAAGATTATTTACACTGGTCCTCTAATTATGACATCTTCCCTGATTTTTCAACAGTTTCAACTGGCTTTTTTTAATCACTGGTATAGCTATAAAAAGTAAACCACCTCCTCCTGATAAAAGCTTTAAATTTTATTATTAATTTTTATCGGGAAGAAGTTAAACTCTCTCAGGAACCATAAAAGTTGGGGTTTGGATCTATTAGTCAACAGTAGGCTGCTACAGAGTCACTCCTTCAGCAGACAGTCTGATAAAGTGTGTACCTTGTACTTGGATGACAAAAAAAATAGGTAATGCCCATTAATTTTTTTTAAAATAAATTCTTTCATTTTAAACAGTACTCTTTTAGGGGTTCCTCTGTTGTTCTGATTTGATGTTGCTCTTTTTTTCCTTAATCTCTTACCAGTCTTTGAACAGTATTTTAAAAATAGTGAACTGAAATGACAAGCTCAGACCAAGGCACTGTCTCACAATAATTGTCTGTTTAACATTTAGGTCATCCTGCAAAGGGATCAAAACCCATCTGCTCATCACTCAGTAGCTCCAAATTGTAATATAACCTCTGCTCTATACAGTGTTGTTTTTCAAGAGCCACTAACATCATTATTTATATCAAATAGTATATATAGCAAATATATCAAAGGCTATATTTTCTTAAAAACCCACACAGCAAAAACCAAATCACACCAACAACAAACAGGAAAGGGGTGAAGGGGAGGAAAGACTGCAAACCAGATCACCTTCCAGGTCAAAAACTGTCTGGCCTAACACGAGGTTGATCTTCAAGTGAAATTTGAAACCCTGAGTGACTGCAGCAGCTCATAGGATAACTCTGAGCAATGAACACGACCAGCCTGGGAGCATGTTTTCATACCAGCTCAGTGAGTGCAAGCTAACAGATAGGTGACCTGTGACAACAGCGACAGCCCTGAGATCCTGGGCACTAGAAGGGTGACACTTGGAGCCTCAAAGAAATTTTTAAGAGTGAATGTGTGTCATCTTTGGTGTCCAGCATTGGACAAACCGGTGGGTTGTGACCTTCCTAGAGAAAGCGTCCCACCAGGGAAAGGCTTTTCCAGGGCCCTTAGCAACTTCTCCGGGGCCACAGGCGATTTCACCAAGTGTAGCGACTTCTCAGCTACAAGTGATAGCAGCTCTTTGTGATTCAGCTCTTTGTGAAATCACCTGGGCAAAACTCAGGGACAGAGAACCAGGAGCCTTGTATGGTAATTCCACAAAATATTGTCCAGCAACCCCTGTAAAGAGGAGGCAACAGAAAAGACTCCCTGGGGCCAGGGATAGGAGCAGGGGTTTATATGGAAAAGGCAGGGGGTGGGGTAGAAACCAATTAGCCAACGGGGCACAGGCTATTACCATAAAGAAACAAGGCATGTTGGGAGTGGCTCTTTTTCTCACCATGACCTGGAGGAAGGTTGCTTATCTCTAGGGAGATTTGGCCTGGAGGTTTCTGTTCCTCAAGGGAGTGCAGAAGGCTCCTGGCCAAGGGCTGATAACCCTCCACAAATGTGCGTAGGGAGAAGTGAGATTTTCCCTTGCTTTCAATGGAAATCAAAATTATCAATCTCTCAAAACACTTGCAATTGATAGGCTTGCAAATGCAAATATTTCCTCTTTGATTTTCTCTTACAGATTTTGGGTAAAGAATAATGAGTTAGCAGCCTGAAAATATCTGGGGGTGGTGGGATTGATGGTGGGAGGGACTGGCACAACATCAACGATAAAAACTCTACTGTAAAAATTAAAGTCAGAAGCAAGATGTGGACAGACTGGAATAGCTTCTCTTTTATTTGCCCCTAAGTGACATAAAAGCAGGGAATTAACATCAAAGTAGCTTAAATCCAGTGCAGGATATATTACTTCAGTTCACAGCAGGTTTTGAAACTCAAATGGTAAATGATGGGATATTGATCTATTCATCTGTGAAATAATGAAATTTGAGGTTTTGAAAGCAGATAATAAGCTATTTCTTGTTTCAGTGACATTTCTTTTCATGACAAATATATTGTTATAAATCCTTTAATTAATATTTGTCCCCAAACACAACCATCTGGAAGGCAAATCACAGAAACAAAACAGTTGCTGCTTATGCCCAGAAAAATTAAGCTTTCAAAACAAGTATCAGAACAGAGTGCAAAGGAGGAAAATATCCGAACTGAAAAAGTAGCAACTTCAGCTTCTATTTAGAATTACAAAAATACTTGTATTTAAAACAAACTCTTATACTCAAAAAGCCATCTGCTTCCTCACTAAAACTGGGAAGAATTTAAAAGTTCAAATAAAATCATCTCTGTCATATGGCTTTCCCTCCTAGTTTTACAAAGTCTACGTTTTTATAATGGTGGCATTAATAAAGCTGTACACAAACAACCACTAGCACCATATTTACATGGATTTCAAAATGTACACAGAAAACAAGCTAGGGTTAATTCAGGGTTAATTAAAACCAAAGAAATAGGTATGTCTTTCTTTCTCATGCTTAAGAGATATTTCTTCACACATTAAGACCAAACTGGGCAGCAACATACAGCTTTAAAGCTCAGGAGCAGTGAAGTGTGACAATTCTTAAATCCAGACATAAGTGCAGTTAGCATGGTCATATGTAAAGAAATAGATATAAACATATAGAGATAGACACTTTTTTTTGCCTTTAATTTAAAAATATTGTATATTCTTTATTTTGCCTTTACTGCTTAATCCTGTACAATGTTAACATTAATAGAAAGCTTTATTCCTAACAGTAATCAAACATTTGCTTGCTCCTTGGGGAATAATACCAAAACACTTAGAGAAAAAACCCCAAACATTTCATTACTTTTAAACACAGTGCATGCTACAGACCACACATCTATGCCTGGTGGTCCTGCCACTGATCTCTTTTCAATGGTATTGTATTTTGAATTGCACATAAGCTGCAATTTAGAAAATGTATCATTTGTTGCTTATACTAGCCAAGTTAAAAATATTTTGCAGCCTCACAGAACTGTTGGCTGTATGGAACCCCTGAATGTCATGATGTCTAACCACCCTCTCAAAACTTTCACCAACGCTAGCTTAGGTCAGTCCTAAATTTTCCCAGCTGAAACTTGAAAACATGTGAAGATAGAGACCCATCTTCATGTTTAGGTGACCTGTTTCAAGTACTGCATCACCTTCTCACAATGAAGACCTTTTTACTTACTATCTCAATCTGTGGGAGATAAGAAAAGCCTTTTCAGAATAAGGGCCTTTTTCACCTTTGTTAAATCCTGTTCACTTCTGTGCACTCTTGTTCACCAAAAAGCACTCTGGGAAAGGTTCAGCTATAACCAGAGAACAAGTTGCATGGCTGGCGTGTGGTCGCCTCGTGCACGGGACAGGGATTGTTTGGCAAGATGAGTGGACACTACGTGATCAAGGAGGTGTTTGGTTGGAGTTGCACAGGGGCGGCGACACCGCAGTGGCAGTCAGCCAATGTATGCTTGTTTTGCTTAAGTTTAGAGCATAAAAAGGCCTGGTTTGTTGCGATAAAATGATCTTCTTTGGAGCGAGCAAGAAGGAGGTCCATGTGTCTTTGTTCCCCATTGCTACATAAATCTGAACTGCCCATGCTGCAACTTCATGCCCCTCTCCCTCTTCATGCCATCAGCCATTATCAAAAACAGTTTGTCATCTCTGTACCTCCCCTTTGATGGTCCATACACATGGCAAGAACAAATATTGAAGTCAAAAAGGATATCATGTGGTTGCAGAAATGAAGTGAACACTTATACTGAAAGTAAGGAAATATAATAATAGTTCTAGATATGGAAAAATTCTCTGCTCATAACACAAATGAGAAATTCCTAGCACAATGGATCTTGATCAAAAAAGAACATTTACTCTCCGCTTGAATTAATTGACAGGAGGAAAAAGCCCTATTTAAAGAATCATAGAATAACCTGAGTTGGAAGGGACCCACAAGGATAATCAAAGTCCAACCCCTGTGCTGCACAGGACACTTCAATAATCCCACCCTCTGTCCAAACACATTGTCCAAACACTCCCTTGAGCTCTAGCAGGGTTGGGGCCATGATCACTGCCTTGGGGAGCCCATTCCAGTGACCAACCACCCTTTGGGTGAAGAATCGTTTCCTAATATCAAGTCTTACCCTCCCCTGACACAGCTCCAGCTGTTCCCTCAGATCCTGTCCCTGGTCAAAGAGAGCAGAGATCGGAGCTGTCCCTCTGCTGCACCTCGTGACGAGCTACAGACCCTGATGAGATCCGGTCTCAATCTCCCCTTCTCCAGCTGAAGAAGCCAAGTAACCTCTGCTGCTCGTCATATGGTTTCACCTCTAGTCCCTTCACCATTTTTGTAGCCCTCCTCTTGGACATTTTCTAACAGCCCCTGAAGTGAGGTCACCTCAGCCCAGAGTAGAGCAGGACAATCCCCTCCCTCACCCATCCAGTGATGCTGGGCCCGATGCCCCCTAGGACATGGGTGGGCCTTCTGGCTGCCAGGGGACTGTTGACTCATATTTGATTTGCCATCGACCAAGGACTCCCAGGTCCCTTTTGAAACAAAGAAATAATTCAACACTGAGATTTGATTAGTGTTAAGTAGGCATTCTTTATTAGAGGCCCCAGGGAAGCACTGGGGATTTTCCTTCTATAAGTGCTCCCCTTGAAATAGTGATTTCAAGTAGTTTATATTTACAAAGGTTATTACATATTCATGATGGTTTTTGGATATATTTTACTTAAATACATCATACATCTATTTCCATAGTTATTCATTTGCCATCATTTATGGTGTTTTGCTGCTATTTACTGTTCTTTTCAAGAACACAGTCTCTGTAGTGGTTGTTTAATTCTCCCGGTCGCACGCTCAGTCTCTGTTATCTTGTATTCAAATTGCAAAGCTGATTCTTTCTGGTGTTATTTTCTTATCATATTGGATGGCCTGCTTCACAGCTTTGAAGGCTGGTTGTTGATTGGCTGCGTATTTATTTTAAGGTATATATATCCTTTATACTTAGAAAGCAATTACCTATTCAGTTACATTTTCTTGAACATCTGTTGGGCCCTGGTTAAACATAATTTATAGATCCTGTTTTAAACAATGCAAAGAAATTTTTCAACATATGCTCATTCAACTACATTTCCTGAACAGTTGTCAGTTCCTGGTTACACATAAATTTTAATGTTTTTTAAACATTATTCCCTTTATCTTTGTTATGTCATAGGGTAACAAGTTTTTAAAACATTTTGTTAGCTAATTACAGGTTTAACCATATATTATGAGACAGCAACTTTCACTTTCTGTGACACTCTTCAGCCTCTTGTTTCCCAGTCTGTCCGGACGTCCAGGGTTACCCGTCCCAGGTGCAAAATCCCACACTTTGTTGCATTTCACACAGTTGGTGGTTGCCCCACCCTCTACTTTGTCAAGATCTTGCTGCAGGGCCTCTGCCTTCGGGGAAGTTGACATCTCCTCTAACTCTAGTATCATAAGCAAACTTAATTAGTATCCCTTGAAGTCCTGCGTCCAACTTGTTCATACAGACAGTGCATGAGATTTTTACCAAATGTAAACCTCAAAACCCACCAGTATTCAGAAAAGGCACCTCTAGAACTCTTTTTTAAAAGGCTGTGTTTCTCCTGCTGCCTGTTTCCACAACTGTCAGGTAGAAAACAGTGCTGGGAAGGCAAAGCATAGCAAGAAAAGGAAAGGAAGGGAGAAGATGGCCACATGCACAGCAGCAGGAGTCAGTGGAAACGCATTTTTGAAGTCTTCTTGTAGACACGTTACCGGAGCGCCGTCTACCACGAGTAGGTGCTCAAAGCCCGAAACTCAAACCCGCTATTCCGCACCAAAAGGAACACAAAATCTTTCCTGAATGAGAAAAGACCAGGCACACACAGGCGTCCGGCCGCACTCGCTCCGACTGGCCGACAGCTCCCACCACGCGTCACACCAGCTGTCGCTTGGCCCGCCCGGCCGCCCGGGAGCCGAGCTTACGACTTGCCAAGTGTTCCGCTGTGGAACAGACCGGCGGGCCGCAGTCTGTGGCAAGGTGAGGATGGAGCTGTTTGCTCTCAGGCCCTCTTTGGGGCTGGCGGGAGCCGTTGTAACCTTAGCGATCCGCGGAGACAAAGGAGAGGGAGGGGCTCTTTGTAACAGCAGTCCGAGTTTATTCCCCGAACAGAGAGAGTACAAAGAGCCCCGAGGGTCGTCTGCAGCATCTTTAAGTACTGCATTGAGAAGGGATAAGAACAAAAGGACAAACCAATAGGGAATGGCAGGAGCTGACCGTTCATAGATAACAGGGGTATCAGGGAGGAACATATTTCAAACAAACCAGTGGGGATAGCAGGACGATGAAACCGTCCAGAAACTTATCGCATACCTAAAACAAAGGAGTGATTCGGGGGANGGCGGCGCTCTGGCAGCGCCCACACGGGGCGCTCCGGCGGGAAGCGTTCGCCTCAGGCCGCCGGCCGACCCGAGCCTCCCACACGCTGCGCTCCCGCTCCGTGCGGGCCCACGGGGACAGCTGTCGGTGAGATACAGAGCAAGAGACTCAACGAGGAGGGATTTTTGGGAAGGTCTGAGAGGGGAGGAAGACGGCTTTGTCTTCCAGCCAAACGATGGGCGTATTTAGACCTTCGTGACATCAGAGAGATACCTTTGATTACTCTGCCCCCTCTTCCCAGGCTTCACCTCTCCCTCCATCCCTCTCCTGTGCTACAGCTGGTGTAATTGTCAGCGGGAAATTCAGCCCGTCATCAGCAACTCCCCGGTGCCAAACAATGCAAAGCTTTGAAAGGTACCTTGCAAGGGATTGCTTTATTCTTCAACAGAAAGAAATTTTATTCCTTCTCTCGGCAGGTGGGTTACCATTTTCCCAATGCCCTCCCCTGTCAGCACTGTTTTTCTCCTTAAAAGCACACGTCCTCAGTTGTTTGCAAGAAAAAGATTGCAGAACATCCACACCACTACAGGTTCAGNACCCATTGCCAGGACCAGACGGCGCATTCCCAGCCTCCGGCCCTTCGGGCCTCGCCAGGACAAGCGCCGACACGCAGAGCTTCCGTGGGCGTTTCACCTCAGGGGAGTGACGGCCAAGGCCCGCCCGTGCTGAGCCCGCCCGCGCCTCTGCGCGCNGAGAGATACCTTTGATTACTCTGCCCCCTCTTCCCAGGCTTCACCTCTCCCTCCATCCCTCTCCTGTGCTACAGCTGGTGTAATTGTCAGCGGGAAATTCAGCCCGTCATCAGCAACTCCCCGGTGCCAAACAATGCAAAGCTTTGAAAGGTACCTTGCAAGGGATTGCTTTATTCTTCAACAGAAAGAAATTTTATTCCTTCTCTCGGCAGGTGGGTTACCATTTTCCCAATGCCCTCCCCTGTCAGCACTGTTTTTCTCCTTAAAAGCACACGTCCTCAGTTGTTTGCAAGAAAAAGATTGCAGAACATCCACACCACTACAGGTTCAGAAGAGGAAAAAGGAAAAAAAAAAAAAAGCAGAAAGGCGAAGCCCAAATTGATGATTACCTCTCCAATTTCAGTTCTTTTTTTGGAGATACTGTGATACTGCCTTCCATTTTCTCTAACAGGATCTCTCCCTGCAGCAGGTCAGCACAGGAAGGAGAGACAAGTTCCTTCACAAGGGAGAAAATAAAGCCTAATTCCTATTCTTCCTCCTTCCTGGCACCATAAAAATTCCAGAAGCCAGAAACTGTCTCACTAAAGCAGAAACAAGTTAGTAACACTCTTTGTACAGCAGCATCTGACTTGGTTCAGCACACTAGTTCCAGTAAACTAAAGAAATGCTGTACTGACTTGAGAAAAATTTAACTTTTAAAGCCAATATTGTGCAGCTAACAGTGAAAACAACAGTATTCTTTTTTGAGATGCTACCGTTTACCTTTAGGAGATGCAACCATTCAAGAAAAAGGTAAACGCTGACCAAAAAACCCCCAACAAATCAAAACACAGAAAGCCATCACAACATGCACACCGGAAGGCAGAATTTCAGAACACAGTCTAAAGCTCACTATTAATGAAAAGGACAAGTCACTTGATCATTTATATGCCTTTACTGCCTAGAGACATTGCCTGAAAATTGAGTATTCAATTTTGAGTCAGCTTTTAATTAAAATGAAAGCTAAGGCTGACTAAATGGGAATGTGATATTTAACTTCTTAAAAGTATACCATAAAGATAACATGGCTTTTAGAAGTTTGCTTAACCACATAGGCCTTTATAGACTTTCCTCTATAAAGACAAACAGAAACAATAGTGTTACAGTTGACTTTTTTTTTTTCATTTTATTGGCACAAAATCCTGTAGTGGGTGAAAAAAAAGAGAACATACGCAGGTACTTAGAACATGGAAAACTCACTGCACAGATGGGGATTCTTTCTTGCTGTTATTTTGCCAATTACTTCTCCTCTTACCTTCAGAATCTGAACTGCGATAGTGGTTGCAGACTACAAAACCCAATCTTATGAGCCTGCAGCACTTCCTTAAAAAAGCTCTGCAGTTCCATTAGCAAAATGGGGCTCAGCCTAGATTTAAGAGAACAGACCTAGAGCACTTCAATTCCAGTTTCCTGCTGTAAAAAAACCATTTACACAGTATGTGCATACACCCCAATGTTACTGCATGTATATTCATTTTTACATAGTTCAATGGAAGTTCATTCTATAAGCACAGAAGCAATCCCATGGTTATTTCTGACCACACAAATACACCAGTTGCAGAGATCAATTAGTTCTTCTTGCAGAAACTTTTATAGTGGGACTTGTATAGTTGGTCCAATGGCTTTGCAACACTTATACACACATATGGACAGGTAAAAGGAGGCAAGGTCTTTATGGGCCAGTGGCTGGGCTTACTGCACAGCAAGGCTAGTGTACAGTATGACATCTGCAGTACTAATACCAATAAATAAAAGAATTCAGATATACTGCCCATAGTATGAAAGTCAGCAGAATTCACAAAATCAGAAAAACCACTATTCTAGTCAGATTGCACAGTGACAAACAAGTAGATGTTTGTCATAGTACAGAATCAATGTACTTTCAAAGTCCAGTACTATTAGTAAATTATGGCACAGTGAACTTAATTGCCATGCACAGGTAACACCCTCAGACATTTTGCTAGGAATTGTCTTGATTATCAGTCAGAGAGTGGAGACAGATCCACCATCAAAAGTCAGTTAACTTTGTCATTTCTTTGCTTGGGAATAGCTGAAAGTGGTTGCTTTATTCCAACAGGTGGCAGACATTTCAGTTTAGTTAGCCATGCAGTTGTTTCATGAATAGGATTAATCACACAGATTTATGACATCCATATTTTTGCAAAAGAGAGCAGGTAGTTTATTTCTGATTTTAATCCTTCCCTTCCATCAAAGGGGACATACCAAGAAGCGTGGTCTGAAAGCAAAGTATCACGATCTCTTAAAATGAAGCTCCAGGTCAGTTCTCTAAACAAACACATGATCACTAGAACAGAGCTCTATCTTGCATCCACTTAACAAGCACAGAATTCATGAGAACTATGAGCACACCAGCAAGAACAAGAACTACTTAATGGAATGATTTGTGAGACCAGCCTCAGCAAGCAAAAAGCCTGAGTTTCACAAGCCTTAATAACACCAATTTTTTTTTGCATGACAGGAGGTAAACTTAAGCAAAAGAGGATATTCTACAGATTAATTTTAAAAAAAATTTTAAGAGTTAAGCAAGTGACTGTTCAGTGTTTCACACAAAACTCAACTCAATTGTTTGTAAGTTTTGACCAGGCAATCAGTCAGACACAGACTGTTAAAAGAGGACTCCAAACTGTAAACCTTACTGCATTTGCAATACAGCTAATTTCAAACCGGTATTTCTAACTCCACTGGCCTCAAAGTATTTTCACAGTGGTTTCAGTTGCCCAACATGAGTTACAATCTGCTGTTCCACAGTTAGGACCGCTCTTCTCCTCTGAAACATACTTCAGGCTTTCAGACTACTCTTCTCTTGTTCCACAAAACTTTGGAGTGAAGAGCTGACAAGTCTATCCAAGGTCTTTAGCTTTCCTCTAGACTGCATTCCTAGGCGTGCCATTGTGAGTCACTGCTTTCATATTTGAGGTGCTTGATTGATGGTTGCAGATCCTGTGGGAGGCAACACCTACTTCAAAAACTTCATGAATGGCTTTGCGGAAGCAATGAAAATTGTAGTCTATCAAACCTGTCAAGGAGAGGAAAAACTCTGCTCAGATTGGCATGTTTATGTAAACAGAGCTTCAAAATCAATATAAAATTTAACCAATTTTGCTACTTATTTAGTATGGACTCAGAAGATTTAACCAAGTTTTGCTTACGCTAGTATTTATTTGGACTGTCTCCGTTTTTTGAAAACAAGGTACTCATTTGGAATGCAAGGTGTATATTCATGATCAAACAGTAGGTAAGGGGACCATTACTCCATACTACTGATTCCAGTAGAACAGATGGCAGTGACAGAACTCACATTAGCTACACAAGACATTTTGGCAGGAGGACAGTGATTAAAGTGATGATTTACAAATTCAAAAATAAGATCTCATTTTATCTATCTCCAAGAAATAAAAAAATTCCTCCCATAAGAAATTACACAAATTGAGTCACGTAAAAATCAAGCTGACTTGTAAAGTCATATTCATATTTTACAGCCAATAAAAAATATTAGATAAAAGCTGTTCAATGGTGGGGAAGTCCTTACCTTTGCGCTCAAAACTCTCTTCTCTAAGAATGCAAACTAATGCCAAAAACTTTGTTACTTCCTTTAAGTACAGGACTGTTGTGTTATTGAGCTTGATAATTGCCATTGACTCTTTATCATAAGCACTTCCAGTGCCATCTTCTTTTAACCTAAAAAAGAACAAGTTAACCCAAGGCATAATCTAATAGGCATGCATATGTAACTTCCAAGACATATAGCTGCTAAATGCAGTTAGAAGAATATTACTCATACTGAATGTTAAGCAAATGGAGAACCTGCAATGCAAGCCTTAATACTATCAATGAGTAAGACCATTATCAGACCTTAACTTTCTCAGGAAAGCTAGATCTAAACAGAGCAGAGGCCTTCATTAGATACTGTCTATCATAAATGAGCAGTTAAGAGCAAGCTACCAGTGTGCATTCTTTTGATGTCAATAGAGTGACACCTTAGTGAAATTACTTTTCGTAAATTAATACAAAGGCTTCCTTAGTGAGGCTGGGGCAGAGCATGCAACACAGAGCAGGACATTTTTTGGTCTTAAGCTAAACCAGCCTGCATTTACAAGAAAAGACGAGCATGCTGTTTTCTATCTCCAAGTTAGTAGTGTTAGTTAAATTACTACAGAAGCAAACGGTGTGTTGCAAGTTACTTCTAAGCACTCCTGAGAAAAACCCCAAACTAAACAGTTATACAACCATGGATCGACCCATCAGGAGACAGACCATTAAATGCTGTGCTATTTTCTTGGTAGCCCTGCATTTTCCAGGCTACAACCACAGTTCTAAGATAAGTTACCACTTCTTCAGAACCACTTCAAAAATCCAGTGTGAAGTATAATTCTGCTGTAAATTACGAGATACAAACACTATATGAATCCCTCATAGAAAGCCAGCAGGAGACAGGCTGACCTTGCAAACGTTACTCTGTTCACTCTGCAGCAAGTCTCAAAACAACGTCACTTACGAGCTATGGCATGCTACTGACCCCAATTATTTGCAGGTATTTATATACTTGCATCCACCATGCCAAACAAGACACAGCAATATTCATATTTTACATGAAACACAACTTCTACAAATGTCAGATATCTGCCTAGGGCCATGAGTGGAAGGAAACAAACCAAGTGTAAATGCTGCCAAATCATTTGGATTTGTTTTAGTTACTTACAAAACCAATGTGCTCTAAAGACCAATTGATAGCATTTTGCTGCATGACAAAGCCAGCACCACTTGCACAGTTTGCAACCTATTCTACAACTTCTGAAGACTTTTTTTTTCCTAAGAGTATTCATCACTTACCCATATATACAGGAAACATCTATCACTACATCAATCATGTCACAGCACAACTCATATGACTGCATGTCCACAGGGGAACTGTCTGTTGCAATGTAGATTTTGCTGACTACATCGAAGAGAAAAGCTTTTTCAATGCCTGAGTTCTTCAGAAAGAGAAAGAATTTGGATGAGTTTTTAAAATAACTGTATTTTTAAAATCTCAAGTAGAATTCATACATTTTCACATTCTTAGTAGCAGAAAATGGTTTAAATATAAGCAATTTAGAGGCTTAAGACAGGTTCAAGATTTAGAGCGTATACTTTATAAATACAATACCCTTGTTGCCTTAGTACATATCAACATCACATAGCTGACAAGAATAAAACTGGGGACTCTGTTACAATTCCTTTTTAGTTTATTATTTAACTGATCATTAAGGTTACATTTTACTACGCTTCCAGAATCCATAGTCAGCAATTTACCTTTTCCGTGCTTCTACTAACTCCAGAAGAGTCATAACTCACATCCACCTAAGGGACTGGGCTCAGAGACAAGGTATTTCATAGTGGTATGCTGACACTTAAATTTTATGCTTGTAGTATCTTGGCAGTTAAGTTTCTGCGTGAAGCATTTGCCATACCATTTAACATGCAGAGCAACTAAGTCAGCTCCTGAACTTAAAAATACATGAAAAGTACCACACTATAACAGTTATGAGTATGGAAAAAGCACAATGCCATTTGTAACTGAGCACTTTGGCAAAGTGCATGTGCTCATACAAAGTTCAGAAGCCTTCCATGGTTCAAGATATCTCATACACGCTACCGGCAAAGCTCCTTTTCTATTTAGGCACCAGAAGCATTCCTTACCTCTTCTTCCTAGCTAGTCTAAATACCCAGGACAGTGTCCTGAGGACATCCAGACAATCCTTCTGGCATCAGGATTACACTCCACATCATCATGGCACTGAGAGCAAGGTCAACATGCCCTTTATCTACTGGGCCAGGTTATTACAAACAGTCCTCTACCAAACACAGCAAACAAGCATTATATGGTAGCATGGGGTGACATGTCTAAGTGCACAGCTCCTCTTGGATATATATGGTATTTTCTTTGTTGTCCACATGCCTGCAACAGCTTCACAGACAACTTAAATGAGACGGTCTTGTCTCTAGGGTGATATTTTATTTGATTAAAAGTATAGAGCAGCAACTTTCTATGACACTAATTCCGTAAGAAATGCAAACACTAAAAGAATAAGGGCAAAAGTCTCACAGGTCATATGAAATAGACAGCTAAGTTCAACGCCAAGTTCATATTATCAAAAAAGTCTCTTGCCAGTACAGCTACATTAGACTACTAAGTGCCTCAGCAAAATAATCAGTATACCCTGCTGGCAGGAAACTTCCCTATCAGCTGTTATAACCAGGCAAACTACAATTCATCAATATTTGGAGACACCCCACAAAGCACACACCAGTACAACTTAGCTGTGGTAAGGAGCTTTTAATATAGAAAACCAGGTCAGCATAGTACACCTACATGAGTGCCACCCAAATCTCTCAAGGGCAGATCTAGCCAGAAATCTTTAGCAGAAGGATTTGTTTTAACATTCTGCATATTTCACTCAAAGTTCTGTTACATGAAAACTTACTGATATGAAGATATTAAGTAGATTTTCCAGGGTTGGCAGTTGTGGAATGAGCTTCTGTACCACTTTACTGAAGGCTTCAAATATTGAATGGTCATAGATACTGGTCAAATAAAAGCTGAGATGAGGAGGGAGGGCAAAGAAAGAAAAAAAAAAAAGAAAAAGAAGATTCAAGAGTATTTCAGAATTGCAACAGAAATGTTAAAGTTTTTCCAACATTTAAGTTTTCTAACATTAAGGCCCACTATTTTGCCTGGGATGCCTTTATTACAAATATGTCTGGACACTGCACAAAGAATCTAAGTTCTGAGCAGCTGGAGTACACATTAAACAGATTTTCCCCATCCTCAAGAGATGGGAGACCAAAGATAAAAATTTGAACATTGTTAGAACACACTTAGCCCACAGAATGCTTATCACAAAGGTGTAAAATGCTTAATTATATTTCTTCAAGTCCTGTTCCTTTGCTCACACTAACATCGAGAGATACTGGCTCCACAAGAATCAAAAGAACAATAAAACCAGAGAAAAGATAGCTTGTTTTAAAGGTGTCTGTAGAAGATACCTTAAAAGTGAGCCAAATCTCAAGTAACAGACTAAGCCTTTAGAACCAATCACACTGAAAAGTCAGTGCAAGTCAGGACTAGAAGGCAGAGAGCTTCCCTTTTCTTTTCCCTGCCCCTCCATCCTACATGTACAAATTTGGCCTGTTAGGCTGAATGAGAAAGACTTTGAATTGTCACCAAGTATGAATAAATCTGTTTATTGGAATCTGATACAGTAGCCTGCCTTTTTTTTTTTAGTCACCCTAACAGCTGAGGCTTGTCCATAAATTCAGAGATGTTATTTTATTAACACAAGTTGGTTCAATATTAAGAAACTACCCAGACCTTGCTCCAGTTGTTCCAGTATTACATCTAAAAGCCTTTAATCTGTATGCATATCATCAACAGTAGAATCACATATACCAGAGTCTTTAACTCACCTAAGGTGAAGTTTTTCAAGCCCAGCATCCGTAAGATCATCATTAGCCCTCTGATGAATATCCCTCTGAGTTTCTATTTTATGGTCATCTGATAAACCATCAACTTTATGAATAAAAACTTCAAAGTTCATTTCTGGGTTGACCTTGTAGGCTTTTGAAACTGTAATGTGGAGTCTTGTTAAAGCTTCCATGTAGTCATCCTGTAAATCAGTTTTGGCAGGAATGAATGACAAAGTTTCTGTCTGATAACTATTCCATTCTGCACAAAGACAAAATATTTCAGTGCAAGAACTTCACTTCACTTCTGTAACTAAACAGAAGTATAGAAGTAACAAACACGACGTGTCATAAATCCTAGCAGCTTAGATTCTATTATGTCAATTAAGGTTCATTAGCTATACAATGCTCAGCTACACAAAACCAGACTTCAGAGCAAAAGGTGGGTTACACTTCAACTCCAGCACAAGGCAGCGGCAATCTCCAAGAGGGTCCTAATAACCAGGTAACCTCCTATGGTGCAATTCCTAGG
The DNA here is from genome assembly GCA_013397115.1 of Edolisoma coerulescens. Classification (NCBI taxonomy): domain Eukaryota; kingdom Metazoa; phylum Chordata; class Aves; order Passeriformes; family Campephagidae; genus Edolisoma; species Edolisoma coerulescens. Next base: position 25,647 of record VWZW01001166.1, on the reverse strand, counting down.
TTTATTAGAAGCTACAAGATACCCACTAGTACCAATACTAGAAACTGAGGTCAGAAGTGTGCTGTTATTAATTAAACTCCACAGCAGAAAAAGGGGATAATTCAGACCATCTAGCCTAACAGGTTCTCGCTGTCATTGCAGAACATGTCAGTTCAGAGGACGAGCCCTTTTCCACTCTCTCCACCAGTAGCATATGTTCCAGTCACTTCACCAAAATAAAACCAGACACCAAAAGTCAGACTGCTAATGCAGCTCTTCATACACAGCAGAAGTCTTACGAATTTATCTAAAAATATAAATTACTGGCCTCTTGATAATTTATTTCACACAAAAAGCAAAAATAAAACTTCCTTGTGATTTGTATTTACCTGGGCATCAATAACATATATTAGAGCACCTGTTCCTCTGAAGATCATCTCATAATCAAATGTTGGATCAAAAAAGTCCATCTGTCCAGGAAAATCCCATATTTGGAAGTTCACAAATGAACTGTTGGAAATATCATCCTTGTAGATTTTGTTGGTACTTTCCAAGAACAGAGTCTCATTGGGAGACATTTTGTGAAACACCACCTGTTAAAAGAACACAAATAATAGTCTAGATTTTACCTTATTAGAAGAAATTACTGAAAGATTTGTGACTTGAATTCTACAAATAGGTTTATCCATTCTGAAATGTACAGCTTCCTTTTGGTAAATAGACAGCTTCCTGCATCAGGTAAGAAAATTACCTACCCCCTAAAAGAATCAAGCAACTGAATACAGTTAAACATTTTCTTAAGTCCAAATAACACTGGTGGCTGAAGACACAGACATCCAAGTTACTCCTCCTTTCCCTGCAAGGCTAGCACAGTGTTTTCAAATTCTGTTGTATTCAGATCTGGTATAAAGCCAGGTAATTAAATAACTACAAGCTTTTAAGAACCTTTCCAGTTTTAGAAATTCCTAAAGGAAACTTTGCTTTTAGTGTGGTGTCAGGTGTTATAACACAATATAATCAGATAGTTCCTAACTACAATAGAAGTGTACAAGAATAACATCTCAGTTTCAGAGATCCGAATAGCTAGGCAGTTTGCCATCTATTAACAAGTCCTTTTGAGCAGAGAATCACAGAATGGGTAAGGTTGGAAGGGAGCATAGTGGAGTCATCTGATCCAACCTCCCTGCTCAAGCAGGGTCATCCCAGAGCACATGATACAGGATGGCATCCAGACGATTCTTGAGTAGCTCCAGTGAGGGAGACTCCACACCCTCTCGGGGCAGCCTGTTCCAGGGCTCAGTCACCCACACAGTAAGTAAGTACTTCCTCATATGCAGGTGGAACTTCCTGTGAAAGTTCACTAAAGAAAGGATGAAAGATTCACACTCGTTGGTAAACAGTTTAGCTGCAGGATGACATACTCATTGCTAGAACTCCAAAAGCCCCACTGGGATTCTAGCCCTTCCTTGTACAGAACTAGCATGTAACTCCACAGCAAAGCAGCCTGTAGCAAAAGCAGTCAGTGTCAACAGTGAACATTGTGCTAATGCAATTCAACTGGACAATATGAAAGTTACTCCAAACAATGTACTCCAAATAATGCAGTCAAACACTAGGACTGCAAAAATAAAGAAGTTTCATATATAGCACTTGGTACACCTAAAAACTTCACAATAGGGACTGCAACCTTGGTAATTTTGGTAAATTTGGTTTCTCTTCAAATGTTTCATACAGTTACAGAAATCATCCATTAGAAACCTGGTGCAACAAATTGTCAAAAACCTTCCAAGACAAACAGCTCCACACCCAGTACAGTTAATGGATTGTTTAGTGAGGTTCAAAGTAACACTTCAGCCTACATTTTTAAGGCCAAGGGAAAGAATTTATTTCCTTGGGGCAAACATCTTAGGAGGCCAGCGTCTAAATGAGGTTTTAAACAGCAGGACATTTGTATGGAGAAGTAAGAACAGTTCTAGATACACAGCAGCTGTACTGCATTCTTCTGGGTTTGCAGCATAGTTTTAAAGCATTCTGAAATCAACATTTCTTTTGGAACTCAGCATCTCCCACAAGAGCAGGCCAGAATTAGTAAATTCAGTTTAAAGCTGATAACTCTCTGGGAAGCAACGCTGTCACCTCCTTTTTCCTTTTTTCCCAAAGTAGCACATTTCATCAGATTGATGTTCTCCACCAGAACTCTTTCCAGTTTCCTATTACATCAGTACAGTAAGTCCAGTTATGCAAGTCTGCACAAAAATTTGTTTATGAACTGAAGCAATCACAGCATTCCCAAAATCTACCTGCAATTTGCTACTGAATATTCACAGATTACACCAGTATGGAAAACCCAATTGTCCAAAGGAAAAAAACTAGGATCATAGTTTTTTCTTTTGCAAGAGGTCTCATGTCAATACTGCCGTCAGTAGAAGCATGAAATGATTTATTAATTCATGTTTTTCACAGAAATTTCTAGATAATCATGAATACTTTCCCCAATACAGTGTTTATCTTGCATATATCCCTATTTTCTGGCAAGGGATCAACAGCTAGTGCCCAGACAGAAGGGTTGGGTCTAGTTATGGCCATTCTTGAACTAGAGAGATTTAAGAGCAGGGACACTGTCAATAAGAAATTTCTTGATATTAGAGTTTGCTCAGGCAGCAATGAGCCCCTAGGTATCAGAATCACAGCTTCCAATTCCTAAGCAAGATTGGTAACTGATTGGCAAACGATAAATTCTATGTCCTCTTATGCATATTCAACATGACACTATTCCTTTCCTATACAACTACTGGAATAGGCCCTCAAAGAACTGAAGACTACCAATCCTGGCCATAAAAAAAGTCCAAAAGCTACATCTTAAAAGCTGTAAGTACATCTTAAAAGTCCAAAAAGTAACATCTTAAAATCTATCTGCAATATGGAGTTCCCATCTTCCTCTAGCTTTTAGGGTTCACTTTTTTCAAGAGTGGATAATACAAATAAGATCTCTAATAAGAGTCTACAATGAATAGCATTCACATGACTAAAAGACTTAGAAAAAGGCTTTCAGTGAAAGCATTACATTTGCACATACAGTGGGAGCATCTGACCTAAATAACGGGGAATAACTGATAAGGCTAAAAAGCAACAACAGTCCGGTCTGCCACTGTATTTCAGCACAGCACAATGGAAAAGATTTCTCACTAAGAGAGTCTGAAATCAGCATAGAACTCATTGGTTTACTGCAGTCTATGGATTACCAAGCAGTCTGCATAAGATTGCTAAAAGAAGCAGATTCATACCTGCTATACTGCAAAGTCCAAAAAGGCTTCTCTGCACAAAACCTTTATAGAAATCTCTGTAGGTTTTCACACTTGCATCTGAAGCAAATTTGAGGCCCTTAAGTCTAGAGCTGAGACTCACGCATTTCACTAGTAACATCTTCCCATAAAAATACCACCTAAAAAGTTCACAAGAGGGACTGCAAACTTAAAATTCACACTGAGGAACAAGGATTGTTCCGAGCGCTACAATTCTACTGAGCTACGTGGCAAATGAAAATGGTCAGTTTTGTCTTATTTTTATTAAGAAACACTAGTGACTTCACAAAGCTACCAACAAACCTAAGGCACCGAAACTGTTGTATTTCCTCCTTGACAAGTGACTCTCGTTTACGCCGTCTAGCAAACTAAAGAAAACCAGAGGCTGTCCTTCTGCTCACACAAAAGCAGAAGTCTCTTTTAAAGCATCAAAGGGCAGAATAACAGCTCAAGTCTTCTTCAAGTGGAAGCACTAGCTAAACACCACACACCTGTACCACGTTAGAAAACGCCTTATGATAAATTTCACACCAGTATCTTCACTTTTTACTTCTGAAGCCTTAAAAGTGAAGAAATACAAAGGCTACAACCTATGCTACAAAACCTTCCTCTCTAGGGCAGATGATCAGAGTCCATTCTGGAAAATAAACGTCTTTAAGCAGAAGGCTCCCGTCGCTCCAACTTCGCCACTTGGGCCCACAATAAAAAGTAGAAATTGCCCGAGCGGCAGCACAGCAGGGAGTACCAGCTCGGCGCCAGAGAGGCAGCGCGGCAGGCAGAGGCGGGGAGCCGCCGGCTGCCCCTCACCTTCTGGATGGAAGACTTCCCGCTGCGCCGCAGCCCCATGAGCAGAATCCGCGGCTTGGAGTCCGCCCCGCCCGCGCCGCCGCCAGGCCCGCCCGCGCCGCCCCCGGGCCCACCGGGCCCTGGGCCTCCCTCCAGCTCCGCCTCCTCCTCCTCCTCCCCGTAGCCGAAGTCCTTGGGGAACGAGTCCGCAGCCCCGAAGCTCCCCCCCACCAATGCCGACTCCTCAGCTGTGCCTGGCCCGCCCGCCCCGCCGAACTGCAGCGCCATGTCCGCCCGAGCCCGCCGCCCGACAGCCACCAGCGCCCGTC
>VWZW01001166.1:1687-21123 GCA_013397115.1 Edolisoma coerulescens | reverse complement strand
GGCGGCAGCGGGCAGCGCTCGGTGCAGGGGCGGCACCGGGCAGCGCTCGGTACGGCTGGCATGCGGCCCGCCAGCGCCCGGTCCTGCTCTGGAGAGAGGCCGCAGGTCTCGCCCCGCCCGCTTCGCTCAAGGTGCAAACGCAGCCGTCAGCCGGGACAGGGGAGCTTTCGCCGAAGGGGCCACCTAAGCAAACGTTACCTTGCGAAACAAGATTCTTCATTAAACAGTCATTAATTTTCTTCTAGCAGCCCTCGTCCAAGCAGACATGCACCTGAAGTTTTAACAAGTATTTGTTATTTCATCACAATCCTAATTTAAGGTTCACAAGATCCAAGTGCTTTCAGAGGGAAGCAAGTAGTTTTGAAAACTGGAAGTTTGCATTACTTCCCTGCTCAAGGCAGGAGTCCATGCCCTCTGATGGGCTTGACTAACACCTTTACGTGCCTTGCTGCTTCTTTAGCAAGACATGCTAGTCACATTACTCAGAAACATGTTCAGCTGTACAATACCTTTCCCCCAGCATTAACCTCTTCCTACTTTCACATGGTGCAACTTAATGCTAGGGCTATGTTTTATCTTACAGTCAAGTGAGCTTTTTCTTTTTTTTTTTTTTTTAGCTTTGGTCTTTTGGTTCAGGGTGGTTTTTTTCCTAATGAATGCTTTACAGACTTAGAACAGTATTTTCCCCTCATTTGCCTCGCATCTGGTCTGTTTAGGTCAATAGATATAATAGTAAGGTAAGCAATTATTACATTCACTAGCCCTTTATTACAATGACTAACAGAAGTTCTAATCCATCCTACCACATTTTCAAGACAGTTCAGCTTCCTTATAACTTAGGATGAGTTTTGCAGAGTAAAAGCCAATAAATTTAATACATAAGACAACTGCATTTCATTTCCACCTTCCTTTATTTTTCCTGTCATCAGCTGCCTTTAAAGTACCTAGTTTTAGGGTAGGAAAAAAATACAGCTCTTTAAAATATTATCACTTTTTTTTTTTTTAATAAAGGTCTACTTAGCATTTCAGAAGAGTCATGAAACCAATTCAGGGAAAAGGGAGAGAGAACACATGCAAAATTAATAATCACAAGTCACATCCACATCCCACCCCGCTTGGATTTTATTTTCTCTGTTAGATGAATCCACACTGTAGAGTCTTACATGTGCCACTCTAATTACACAGGACTTTCATTACAAGTAAGAATTTTGTATTATGTTCAGAACTGCACAGGCAATACCTGGATCAATTCTCCAAAGCCCAGTTTCTGAGACGGGAGCAGAGGCACGAACTGCATGGGAGGAGGTACGTGCAAATCAAAGTGTAAGTTCAGTAGGTACTTCATTTCAACATTGTGCTAAATCCATCACTTAACTATACTTGCTCATTTTACGCTCCTCTGAGTAGAGTGTTACCCTATCAGCTTCAGTAGAAGTCTCACCTCAGTGCTGTGTACAAACATAGAAAGTAATCTGAAGGTCCTGCTTTAATTTGCAGTTGGTCCATCAGTGTCATGTCACCCCTTTCAGTTAAAAGAAAACAAAGAGACAGACCAGCAGTTCAACAGGACCATTGATGATGATGTGAAAATTACACGAAGTTGGCAAGCACAGTTATCTAAAAGTTAATCATAACTGGCATCTTTTCTTAAACACAGAAAGCAAGAACGGTGGCCAGTAGGCTTAACTCAGCGGTTGCCATAGCATCTGCATGCTCATGGTAATGCATTATTTCTTTAAGATGATGAAGTAGACAATGCAGAGTTCACACACACACAAAAAAGACCACATTTCTCAGGAAGCCCTTTATTAAGTCAAGGCATTAAAGGAAAAACTACTGTTATTCACCATGCTTCTCATCTTGAGGTGGTTCATATTGAGCCAGCTGTGAATTTAAAGAAAGGAATTTAGTTAGTTGCAATATTTTATGTAACACTTTATATTAAGAAGTGTAGGAAAATGTATGGTCTGGACCTGTTCCATTTACTTTGTGCATTTTAACTCACTCATCTTTATGCAAGTACATTTTCAAGTCAGGCAATAAAGTAACCCTTCTCCCAAAACATCCATTTCTCACACTGTATAACCATGCAGCCATAATAAGGTGGATTTTTAAATGCACTTTGAAGCACGTATGTCTTGCCCATAACTTTTCACTGTTTCTTATTCTAGCAGTCAATTAAGTACTTTTCATCCTAAATAGCAGTTGATAGTGACTAGTGTCCTTTCAGCTTTCACTGAAATATGATTAAGTGAAACAGTCAGTCATTCTCATTGCAACAGTATCCAACCTAACATTTCTTGTAATCATTCTAGCTTCTATATGCTTTCTGGAGAGCATAGCCTGGGCAACTATGCACTTAAACATGACCTTTACTTGTAAAGTTACTACCAAAGACAGATATGAAGGTGTTCACTTGACCTCAGTGGCATTGAAAGTAAGTTCAAGCTTCAAAAACAGTTCAAGAATTAGGGCCATCTCTCAGAAATATGCTGGTTCCATTTACTCAATTAAGATTCCTCTCCTCTGCAAACTGCAGAGTGGGTTAAAAATAACCAAAGTACATACAAATAAATTAAATTTTAAAAGCATAAATAAAAATTAAAAATAATAAACACATAAAAAATTAATTAAAATATCCATGTGTTCCTTCCTACCAGCAACAGTAAATCACAGCAATCACTCTGCTGCTAACAAGAACCACCAAAATAGTTTTTTTTCCATTGTTGTAGATTTTACTACAGATGACTAGTACACAACCCAAAGTCAGTTTTCTTTTCCACCACAGGCCTAAGTGTTGACTTCCTGTCCTCCTCCCAACACACACACGAATATATGACATTCTGAGTAATAAAGGTAAAGAAAAAGATAGATCTTCAGATGAATGCAACAATAAATGCACAGATAAAGGCACGTATTTTATGTTAGAGGACTGCTACAAGAAAGCTAAATGGTGGTGTTCTCCCTGCAGGCTGTGTGAACTTCTACAGTATGTCAGAATGATGGGCATCACATTGTAGACGAAAAAAAGGGAAAAAACAAAACCCACTAATACTGGAAAATACGTAAAGGAGCAGTTATCATTTAAAGAATAAAGAACATGGAAGCACAAATCAACCCATGATTACAAAAAGGCTTACTTTCCTGCACCAAGTTTTGACTTCTTGAAAAGATTTCTTTAAACAAAGACCCAGATTACTCTGCTCTCATCTGTCTACTTACTATCAGTTGCATTTTTAAGTCTGCTAAAACAAGTGGCTGGTCTATTGCTACCCCGCCTAAAATTATGTTCTTTGCCATATTTCCTAGTAAGAAATAACAAATGTAGCTGAGGACTCATAATGGATAACGGGGAAGAAGGAGAATTACTAAGACAGCAAGACAGCACTCTGGACAAGAAATAGAAAGGGGTAATGACCAAGAATACCTTCTCACAGAACTAAAGCAAGGTGGTTGTCTCCCAGTAAAAAACTCATGGGTATTCATTCCCATGTAACGGCCACCATCCTCTTTCACAAAATGCATGGAAACCTGTAGTGGCACGGAGGCTACTAGCATATTAAACATCTCTCGGGTTTCCTTCTTCAGTGCTGTTAGGAAGCTGTTCACACCTCAGAGCTCTCTCAGCCTGCAGACCCATTAAAGAATGGCCCTGCCCTAGCCAGCACTTCAGATTCACTGCTGTTGCAGGTAAGTAGCAGGGTAATTTTAGGTAAAAAGCACAAATTATTGTTCCACACAGATCTAAATGCCTGTATAACATCCTGACATGTGTAAGTCTGTGCCAAGTGACACAAAGTAATATATAATATTCCTCCTTCGATTTGCTTTTTGAAAGCCTTTATAATGGATACATTACCTTACTTGTTTTTCAAAACTGTCCTGAAAGCACACGCTACATAATATCAGACGACTTAAACACATCCAGACAAGACTGAATGACAACGTATTAGACTTCATAATAGACTTCCCCAAATAAAAAAAATCCCTAGTTTAGCAATATTTTATGTTATATTCTATAAGAAGTGTTCCATTAAAAATAATAATCTTTACTACAATGAATTCTATCAGAATTTCTCAGTCATGAGGCTAAACAACGCAACAACATTTATCAGTTACTCTAATGGAAGAAAGTTAGCTCTATTCTAAGTATTAAAATATTTTGCTTGTTGTATAATATGGAACTATAGAGTAACACCAAGTAGACTTTTACCTTGGTTTTCAGTTTTTTATTTTCTTCCAGCACAGCTTCATATTTTTCTTTCATCTCTGCCACTTCCAAGCGAAGTGCCTCTATTTCCGGATTCTCAGGAGCTGAAGCTCCCAGATGATGCTTCAGAAAACTGGTATTTCGATGTTAAGTATTTCTTCAGTTATATAACCACATTTTAGTTTTAACACCCATATTGAAGTTAACACTGCAGTACACATGGCCAAAACTGCAGTAAACCATTGAGATTACTACAGTGCTTTTCATCCTATGGAAAAAAGTTACCAAAATAAGAGAGCTTTTCAAATTCATAGCTATATTCCTTAAAAACAAACAAACAAAAACAATTATCAGTACAAATTCTTATGTGTTACTACCCCCTTCTTTTCTTTTCTCTTCTTAAATTCTTAAATTTTCTCTTCTTAAACTTCTCTTCAGAAGTTTTGAAGAATTAAAAGAAATAACAAAAAAAAGCAATACCCAAAAATGGAGGCTGCTTAAAACCAGCAAGAAACAAAATACGTTAATTCCCCCTTCTTCGTGTATTTAAAAAAAAAAACAAAACCCACAACCAAAAACTACAAAAAAAGGAAGTGTGAAGAAGCAAACTTCAGAACCCACAGCCACTGCAGGTACTCAAATCTAATGTTGCAGGTCTACAACACTCTGTAATGGCCTATAACTTAGCTTCGTAATTGCTGGCATACTGAAATACCCAGTTCTCTTCCATCATGTCAGACTCTGTTAGCTTGTGAAAATGCAATTATTAGGTAAAATGCATCGATTAAAGTGATATTCTCAATGCAAGGCTTCGAAATGAGCCCAACCAGTTCACTCATAAGTCAGAAGCAGTACTGGGCATGAAGTCTCAATAAATAAGTCACAGCAAAGAAAAAGGATACTCCAGTGCACTATCTGGTTTCTCTGGTTCTTCATATAAGGCTACCAACACTGCAAATAGAAAATATTCAACAATTGCAAGAAGCTCATGCAACTCTAAGTTTTTAAAACATATACCAGCAGTCAGAAAGCATACAAGTTGCATTTTTCCATTTAACAAGATTTTCACCTGTATACTTTGACATAAGCAACAGGTCTGCTGTACAGGAGGGGACAGAGCATTCCACCCAGTAACAGCTGAACAAGAGTTTTCTTGATCCCTAACCCCACATGGTCTTTGGCTATTCTAGCACAGAACACAAAATGGCCCGAATAATTTTTACATATGCCACATGCAACCTAGTCCTAGCTTTCATCCGTAAGACTGAAATTCTAACTATATTGTTGATAAAACTTCTACTTAAGCTACATCTTTGAACCACAAGACATCAGCAGTTCTGTAACTTTCAGCATAAGAGCAAATCTCTATTGAACATCTACAGTTACAAAACCAAATGGCTACTGTCAGACTAGGTGACACTGCTAATCTTTATGGATGGGGGCTCTAATGGCCAAAAATGCCAGATACAAGCAGCAATACCCCAACAACTTAAATAAAATTAGCCATACACATAGCAACATAACCGGAGACTCAAGTCAGATGAATACCCAGAAAGTTCCCAAACATAACCGCTCCCTGCTCCCCACAGGGGCGATGTGCCAGGTTCAGATGTCTGAACTACACAGCCACATTGGTTTTAAGCTAAGTACCTCCTAAGTTAAAAGCAAAATTAGGATGCCTCATTGCTTAGAAGACTTGTTTTGCCACCCCATAGGATGGTATTGGGATTGAAAAATCAAATGGTACTCACACACCAGGCCAAGAGTCTTAGTGCAGCAGCTATTCGCTTGACATCCTAGATCTGCTGCTCCCTCTTTAAACAGCATATTTTCAACAATAACAGAATATTAATTTTTTCAATTTTAACTGAAATATTGACAGATTTTTGCCACATACTATTGGAAGGTTCTCAAAAATACTTTAGAACGATTTCAAAGATGTCAAGTCACATGTGTCAAGTTCAGCATCGTCATTTTCCCCAGTTTGATATGGAGAGTCATTATTCCAAAACTTAGTTTCGTTCCTTTTAGAAAAAGCACTAAGCTCCACCCAAGAAAGGCTATTAAACAAAGTTTTTTTAAGATAACATTTGCTGTTATTTCGTCTCAAGCATCGACTTCCTCTGTAGCGCTCTGGCAGAATAAAAGTCCCCAGAACTTAACGAAAAGCACGCATTGAAAGAAAAAAAATTAACCAAAAGCACGCACTGAAAGAAGCACTTTGACCGAGGAAGAGAGGTCTCCAACACACCACGAACGGGGGAAGGAACCGCCTTCCTGTTCTACACGCGGCTCCGACAGCCGAGCCCCGCAGGCCGAACGCGCGAGGAGCGGACGCTCAGCAGCTGCCGGGGCGCGTCTCCAGCGGCCCTCGGCCCTCTCCCGGCGTGCACCGCCTCGCCGCCCAGCTCCGACTCCATTTCCAGGCCACGCCGCACCAAGTTTTCCAGGCGAGTTCTTCTGCCGGCCGCCTCGCCGACTGAGGAGAAAAAGCGATCGGCGAGGCGAGGCGGGAAGGCAGTGGAGAGCGGCAAGGCAGCCCGAGGGACGACCGCAAATACTGCCGTGCACGGCGGCAGCTGCTCCGCGGGAACGGGACAGCCTGAGAGGAGCGGCACCCGCCCGCAACGCCCCCGAAGAGCGCCCGCTGGCCCCTCGGGCGGTACGACGCGAGCCGGAGACTTACCCTTGGTGAGCATGTCCAGCACTCCCGACTTCTCCAAGTACTGGCGGAACTGCTCCCGCTTGGAGTCCGCGGCCTGAGGGAGGACGCCCACACGGTCAGATCGGCGGCGCGCCCCGCCTCGACTGCGGAGGCGGCCCCTTGGCCCAGGCCGATCCCGCTCTCCGCCGCGGAGGCGGCACGAAGGGCCGAGCCGGTGTCGGTCTGCGGCCTGCCGCTCCGCGCAGCCGGCACAGAGAACAGCACCGCGCCCACGCCGGCGCGCTCCCCCCTACCTTGTAGTGCGCCATCTAACCCGCACCACGCCTGCCCCGGCCGCGCGCCTGCGCCCTGCGCTTTAACGGCGCCAGCGCTTCCCCGCAGTTACCGGAGCGACGGCGCGGCAGCAACGCCCTCGGCCTCGCCCCGCGCGCCGCCCTCGCCCTCCTCGGGGTGTCCTCGCTCTCCTCGGGGTATCCTCGCTCTCCTCGGGGTATCCTCGCTCTCCTCGGGGTATCCTCGCTCTCCTCGGGGTGTCCTCGCCGTCCCGCTCGTCGCCCGAGGGGAAGCCGAAGCCGGCGCTGTGCCCCCTTTCTTGCGCGGCTCCGGCCTTTGTCCCGCTCTACCCTGCTCTCCTCGCCGGGGACGGAACGGCGTTTCAGAGCCGGCGGTTCCGGGGCTCGCCTCTGCCTGCAAGGGCTGTGCCGCCCGCCCGGCGGGGACGCCGCCACACGCCCCGCAGAGCTCCCCGGTGAGCAGGGGAGCTGTCGCGGCGGGAATGCTCCGGAGCGGAGGGCGACGGAGCGCGGCCGGCCGTGAGCGGTGCTCGAGGCCGCCGTGTTTCCGAGCGGCCAGCTGCCCTGCTGGTCCCCGGAGCGGCAGCTGCAACTGGCTGAAATCACAGGAGAAAAGTTGCAGCAAGCAGCAGCTGCAGAGGTGCCTACCCGAGAGGCTCGGAAGAGTGGTATGTGGTGAAATCTTCGCATCAAAAGGAAAGTCTTTTGCCTTAGCCTGTTTTAAATAAACACAAACAGTTATACCTGTTTATTTTTCTGAAACGCTGCGGTATCTACTGACAGATAGAATTATTTATTATAGAAATTTAAAAAAACCAACCAAATGATCCTGCGTGTATGATGTTAGGGACTTTTCACACTTTTTCTCCATGCTCCTCTGCAGTGTTTATATTTTTCAATGGAATTAAGTTACTCTTCTGTTGGCAAGGTGCTGTGATGAAACAGAATATTTGACTCATGTCCCGACATAAAAGAAGTTAATAAAATTCCTCTTGCAGCAGCAGAAAAATTCTTTTGTAACTTGTCTTGAACAACAAAAATACAAATGTCATATCCCAGACATGAACATCTAAATGCTAACTTTCTGTTATTTAGACAGCAGGAACAGAGTGCGTTAAATACTAGGCTTTTTATTATGGAGAGATTAAATGCAAAACAAGCATTAACAGTTACTGCCCACAGAATCTTACGCATCGAAAAATGCAAGGATCAAAGCCACAGCAGCAACATTAACTTGCCTAAATTACACTATACATTTATGTACATTCCAGTATATTACGCAATCTTAAATTCTACAGTGTAAACACAATTACATAGGGCTGTATTTATGTCTACACATTGAACAATACTAGAGGTGAAAAGGATACTTGCTGGAGAGAAATCTACAGTGAATAGTTTTAATAGTGTGCATTTCTTACGTGGACAGGACCAAATTAATGTTGCTGCTACAAGAAAAAAGCCTTGTAGGTTTTCTGGCTCCTTTTATGCTAGTGTTGCAGTTTTCAGTCAATCTGAAACATGGCTGTCCGGTAAGGGTAATGACAATGCACTTTAAGAATTTAATTGTGCTGTAACATCATGATGCTGCATCTCACAAATTATTTTTTCAGTACACATACAGTAAGTCAAATCCACTAGTAAAAAATACACACAAAAATACTAATGCATTCCAGCTGTGACCACCTCACCGAGTATTTACAGTGTTTCAGTGCTGTACAACTCACATAGATGTACTTCAAACATAGAAAGCTTGATTACAATGCACCGTAGTATTTTGTTCATCTTTGCCGCCTTTATTATTTCAAGATGTTTCATGGAACTTCCCTTACACTATATGGACCTGAACAGCAAGTGGATGAATGTCCTAATATTTTATTATTCCCATAAAAAACATAAACACAAATGCTCCTCCTAAACAGGTATAAGCTTTGTTTTATTTAAAAGTTTATCAGAATTTGGGGGAGAGACAAAGAGAAAAGGAGTAGTTTTACTGTTTGATAAACCTTTTATATGTCTTTTGACATGGTAACTGAAAGCAGGAAGGGACTACCATATTTGCTTTTTTTTGTTCTCTGTTATGGTTTTGTTTTTTTCTATTTTCCATAGTAAGACTTCTGGTTTGTGAAATTCAAAATGTCTGATTAATAAATTTCAGTAACTTGTTTTCTGATTGTGCTATCTTACTAGTGCTATGAAAAATGTCAGAATTAAAGCTCACAATGTGTCTGTAATTCATAATGTTTTTAAAATGTCGTGGTGTATTGAATTCTGATAATATAAGAAATTCACTTTGATTTTTCTGCTGAGGAAGTCAGTGGTGATACACTGAAAAAAAGGTGTGCCATGGAGTCAAAGAGTTAGTGATCTGATTTTCAAGTGGTTTTTTTTTTTATTTAACACTATTTGAACAGTGGAATATGTTTGACATGCTGCTTTCAGACAGCTATCAAATGTCTGTTTGATTCTCAGACTGATTAACAGGAAACATGTTTACCAATAAATTCTTTTGAGAGCACCAGTGCCATCTTTAGCCTAATTTGATTTACTAAGTGGTGTAAAAAATATTGTTAGACTGTAAATTTTGTCTTCTACTTCTATTCAGTTTAAATAGTATCAGCTGTGATTTTATGCCTGACTTTTCCTAATATGTGGATTGAGGGGATGTATGTTTTCCTTTTTAGTTAGAGGGTAGAAGTTTATACACTGAGGTCTGTGCCACGTTTTCCTTACAAAGGAAGTAAAGAGACTGTTTCAAATTACTTAGCTACTATTCAGAGGGTTACACAACTTTTCTATCTGTGTAAACAGATGGTTAAAGTTGAATGATTTAGCTACACTAACACGTAGGTCTGGATTATGTCTCTGTTCAGGAATTATCCCAGCATTGGTTAGTGCAGCTAATGGGTTAACTTGCACTATATTTGAAGATCAGTGGGGGCACGCTTACTGCTGGCATTACTTGACAGTGACAGTTGCCTGGACAGAGAGAAAAGCTTAGGACTATTCCAGTTTCTGCTTTGTGTAGATTCTGAGCTCACCTCCCCCATAGAATCAGAAGTGTCTGGTAGGCTGGAATTTTTTACATCAGCATTGTAAGGAATTTGGGCTTTGTTTACACTGAAACTGCTTTGTCTTCTGTCACTGTTCTTTGGAAGAGAATTTGTTGGTGCTCCTGTGCTCCCAACCGTTGCCTGTCGTCTAAAACTGGTACTAGGAAAAGTTGTATCAGGTTGCAGTGGCATCTCAGCGAAGCTTCTCAAGTACGTGTTTGAATCTGTATCTGCATTCTGAGTAAAACTGAGAGAATGTTTCTTTTCAGCCTCTTTTTGTGCATCATGCGTTTCAGTCCAAAGCTCGCCAAGAAAGCCTTCGTTATTATTTGTGCTAGTATTTTGAGTCTGATTGTCTAAAGTATTTGTAGCTGGCCTCTTCTTTGGAGATTTATTTTCCTGATTGCAATGGGTGTAATTGCTGCTGCTTTCTGTACGGTTATTTTGCACAGACTGAAACATAGAAGGAGGATTTAAAACCGGGTAGAGCATAGTGTCAGTTTGCTTTTCCATCAAAAAGGTATAACTGCTAAGTGCACAAGGCAGCGTTTCCTGAGGGGTGGCGGATATTCCAAAAGAAGAGTGCGGTATCACAGAGTATTTCTTAGATTTGTTTATGTAGAAATTGTCGGAGTCATCCTTGTTTTTATTCTGCTCACAGAGTCCCATTTTAATTTTTCGGAATCCTAAGTGGATAATTTCTAGAATATTCAAAAGCAATGATACAGTCGCTATTGATTGCATGAATAATATAAACACTGTCTTTTCTGTTGGTCTAGATACAAAGCAGTCAACTGTGTTTGGACATGGGTCTCTCTGACATTTATAAAGGGGATCTAAGTGAAAGCCATAAAGAAGATACTGCCCAATCATAAAGCCAACTTCCACTGCAGATCTTGTGAAAATATGTATCACATAAGTGCAGAGCAAAGAGCCTCTTAGGGGTGCTTTGTTTAGCTTTTTTTGATCCAATTGCCAGAGTTCTCTCTCCAGTCTTTTACGATTTTCAGTCATTTCTAATTCAGTGCTTTCGAGTTCCACCCTTACCTGAGCTTTCTTTTTTTGCCTCTCTTTTTCCAAGGCTCTTAGTCTGTATAAGGCATGACCCATATACACCAAGGAAGGGGAAGACACAAATATAACTTGCAAGACCCAGTATCTTATGAGAGAGATGGGAAAGGCCTCATCATAGCACACATTTCTGCAACCAGGCTGCTCAGTATTGCATATAAATTCTGATTGTTCATCGTTCCAAACATCCTCGGTTGCCACTCCAAGGACAAGCATTCGAAATATGAAGAGGATCGTTAGCCAAATCTTTCCAATAATAGTGGAATGAATGTGGACCTCCTCTAAAATGCCTCCAAGGAAATTCCAGTCTCCCATGGTTATTCTGCCATATTAACACTAAAATGTATGAGAGAAAAAAGTATCAAACATTGTAAAAGCTGCATTCCTTCCTTAATGTATTATGGAAAAAACATCACTGGGAAAAACTATCGTATCTCACATTGTAACGATGGCAACATGACCAACTGCTTATTGACAATCTAGGTATTATTTTCTTCATCTACGAGATGCAGAACTGCATTATCTGCCTGTATCTACTTTATTATTAACATCCTGGTAAGCACCTCGCTACAAGATATTAAACACCCTCAGTCTGCATCAGATCAGTGGAAACTAGAGTGCCTGACTTAGAGCAGGATTTTAAGCATATTATGCAATCCATTTGAACCATCATCCAATAGCAATGTGAGAGCAGGACGTTTGTATTTAGGACACTTACGAGGTACAGGAATATTTCCTTGTCCTCTTTTTTGTGTGTTCCAAGCCCCATGTCACAGCTGTAATTATGGCAGTCTAATTACTGTTTCACAGAGAAAATTGGTTATATAAAGGAACTCAAGAGGGAAAAAATCATCTCACAAAAATGTCATTATTAATTTAAAAGATATGTTTAAGCAAATCATTTTGTGCAGACATTTGCTTTTTGTTCATGGATGTCAAGAATAAATAAATAGAGCTGCTGTAATTGGTCTAGCTTCCTCTGATCAATGATACCTGCATTTGAAATAGTGAATAGAGTGCCTAAGTGTCAAGCATTACCATCTTTGGCCACAACTCTTTGAAAAATAAATTATTTACCCAAAAATTCTTTATCAGCATTTTCCTAAATGACTGTCATCTGAATACAGATAAACTGGTAGTATATGTGTGTAATTGTACATCTCACCTTTCTTTCATATGTTTGTTTCCCCATTAACAGGATACTATATCATGGACAAGATTTTAAATTCCTTTTCAATATTTGCATTATTGTATACATATACAATTGTAACACAATTCTTCTTATGTGTGGGGACGAGCAAAACACCTTTAGATTTACCTTTTCATTGTATGTAGAGCACAATTCAATAGAATAGTATCTTATTTTGGTATTTTTTAGGATAAAGGTGCTTTAGCATAGCATTTTCTCTTCAAATGGGATTAATTTTCACCCTGTAAAACAGGAGTGCTAACAAGTCACAAGAAGTTGGAATCTTATGGGTGCAGTACTGATGTCTGTAGAAGAATCTTTATGTTAAGCCTTCTAAATATGAAAATACTTATGCAAATCAGTATATGAATAGGCAAGTTAGACATTTTTTAAAGAGAAACAAATTAAAAATAAATGGTAAATTAAAAATAAAACATACCTTTCTTCACAAAAATGTGTAAAACTAAACATCTGCGACGTCCAATAAAAAGTTACAACCTCTGCCATCTTCCATCTATGTGAGTAAATTGACACATTATAAGCAGTTTATTTTGCTACAGGAGCAAGTGATAGAGTGTGAGCTTTGCACATGGAATTTATATTTGCTAGGGCTGAAGGGAGGAGAAAATCGATGTATTGTTCAGTCTACTACTGCTCCAGGCATAATTTAACTATGAACGGTAAAAGATTCTCATTTAAAAAAAGGTAGGAATAAAAAATCTGCAGCTTTAAGTTCTTTGAGATAATCTTCTCTTTTGCCTCTATAGCACCTTCTAAGTTTTAAGAACAGTCTCAGCTTCAGAAAAACAGAATAAAACAGAACTTTCAGACTAAGTTTTAGTTTACGTGTCTCAGTAGTAGCAAACATTCAGCTTGCCTGTGCAAAAGAAAGTAAATCTTCCCAAATGCTATCATTGTAAATTCCTGCAGACAGTCTGTTCTCCTGCAACAGCTCAGTACCACACTCCTGATGTAAAAACAAATCAATAGCAGTACTTTTGGCCCCTCCAAACTCACTCGCTCTTCATAGACAGCATCTCTTATATTCTATGATTCTGTACTTCTCATTTATTCTCTTGAGGCCATATTACTTGTACTGACATCTTTAAAAGACTCCTGAACTTGACAATGGTTTTACTCTATTTTCCCCATCCATATAATGCAGTATTTCTTTTTAGGAACAAATCATTATCATTCCTGTCTTAAGTGTCAGACATACTAAAGATGTCAGTCGTTCTTCTTGATAGTGATACTTATGTATAGTGTGTAAAAAACTGACTAGGTGACACAAGTTCCATTTTTAATCCAGACCTTAAGCTACCTATCTGCATTACCTCAGCAGGAAAAATAATGAGAACAGGCCGAAATTTTTTCTGTTCTAAAAGAGCGCACAAACTGCTTAGTCTCAAAGAACATCAATGGATAGAATTGTTCATAGGTTACAATCTACTGTTGTTAACTTTTTATTTTATATTCCTCCCTTTCCTATTCCTTTATTTACATCAGATGGATTGTCGTAGCACAGTTGCCCTGTGACTGAGATGAATGCATGGGTTTCTTCTCCTGAAGAACATGATTATTTCTGGTAAAAGATTCGGTAAACTATGCATTGTACATTCTCACCATGTTAGCATGTGGCAGAATTAGAAATGAAACCCACAGTTGTACCTATACTCCACAAAGTTACCATTCTCTGTGTCTTCCTAGAGGAGGATAAAGATGGAGCCAGTGGAACAGAATGAATACTCCTAAATTACCTTTCACCTAATTTAAACATTTTTGGAAGAATGGCAGCGGAATTTCTACAGGTTAAAGGTACATAGAATCATAGAATGGTTTGGGTCAGAAGGGACATTAATATTCTGCCTAGTCCAAACCCCCTTCCATGGGCAGATTCAGCTTTTACCAGATTGGGTTGCTCAAAGCCTCATCCAAACTGAGTTTGAATGCTTCCAATGATGGGGCATTCACAACTTCTCTGGCAAGCTGTTCCAGTCTCATCACCCTCATCCTATATAATGTCTTACTTTGCTCACATCAAAATTCTCAGAAAAATGCTCTCTTTAAAAATTCCTCTTGGCACTTGGGAATAGATCACAGCTTGTAAACTGAGATGATGCATGAAAATTATTTCAGAGAGCTTAAAAATCTACTTGTTTTTGGTTTTTTTTTCTTTTGAGGCAATCAAACTGCTACAGCCCATTTTGGGTACTGATGGTTTGTGGCTNGAACCAGCCAGTGAGAATGGAACAGGGGATGGATTACAGACACCCAATGGGGGACTGAGGGCAGGGCTGCAGGGGGGCTGTGGGAACTCGCAATTCACGATGCAACAATGGTTAGTTAGGGAAAACCCTTTCAAACACTCTAAACATTAAGAAATGTTGGGCAGTGGGGAAGGAAACAGACCTCACTTTACAAAAGAGAAAAAAGAAATAAATATGTTTATTTCATGTACAAAAATTTTTCTGGAGCCAGCATTAGCAGTGCAATGGCCAAGGGCATAGCCTCATTAGGCGTGCCTGGTATTAATGTGCAAATCCACTGCTTGGACCAATATGAGTTAAGAAGCATATCTAGCATTATAATGTTGTTTTAGGTGTTCCTCATCAGCACTCTGCAAAAGTGTAGTGCTGATTCAAATGTACTATAAAGGATGAATAAACTTCCTCTGCTGAGAACTCTAAAAAGCTAATCATTATCTTTTAATTTTGGTGCTGAAGATCAGTCAATAGGTCATGTCCAATTTCACACTTGACAGCTTGCCTGAAAGTACTCAATCATTTTGGCAAGCTAGCAGTCTACAGCCAGCCATTTCTATGAAGTACTTAAAGCAGGATTCTAAATGTATGTCTCTTCTATTGAGTACTTAAAGTAGGTTTCTAAATATTTTTCTGTTATTGATAAGAAACCCTCTAAGTCTGCTGAAGTGGTCCACAGACACACACAACCCCCTGCCAGCTCGTGCAAAGATGCCGTAGCTTTGTTTGAAAACCCTAAGTGTTCGGTGAGACTGAACCACAGTGGCTGGAGATTTACTTGCTCTGTAAAACCTAAATGTTAAAACAAACATTTAATGATTTGCACACAGTGTTCCAGGATGCATTATCTCATTTAAAATGGTACTACAGTTAAATGACAACTTGACAAGTCATGAGGGAAAATAAATTCAAGTACCAACAACAATTTTATAGTGCTGATACTGCTTTTTACCTTAGTTCAGACATCTTGCAACTCTGACTATTTACACAAACTGTTTATATCAACATTCAGTGTTTAGTAACTTGGTGATGTAAGGAGAGACTGTTTTTCTTCCAGGTCTAGAAGCTACCTCACTGGCTTTTTGTCAGTGGTGGATTCACTGCAAAACATTCCCTAAATTTTTATGACTATATTGTGTTTTCTTAGCTTAGGGTCAAATGTCACAGTAATCCTCCAATCATGGGAATATTCTCTGAAGATCAAGGCCTTTTCATTTCTATACATCAATAATGTGCACTTTATGTGTACAATTGATTTTTATTTTCTATTGTATCTGTCTGACCCACAATGGACAGCTAGATAAGTAGAGGCACAAACATCAGTGATGTGTCCTACTGGTTTTCAGGGTAACGTGAACTCACTCCCATAGTTTTCTTTCAGTAGTGAAGGAGGAGGACCACAAATGATAAACTGCAATAATGAGAAATTTGAACAACTGTACTACTCATTGTTGCCTTTAGGACTGCCAAATTCAGCAGTACTGTGTTTGAAGGCAGACCAGAGATTACCATATAAAGAGTGAAGCACATATTCTTCACATTAGTCTATTTTCTGTGCTGCCTTATAGATTCACTATTGATTGCTAAGATATACATGCAAATCAGTAGGTGCCTTATAGATTCACTTTTTATTGCTAAGATACTGTGCTGGTTTGAAAGCAAACCAGTGAGAGGCTCCAAGTCAGAAATACAATTTAATAGGAAAAATAAAATAAATGCAATAATACAAAAAAACCCTCACTGACAGAGTCAGAACACAACCTGACACCCTGTTGGTCAGGGTGTTGGTAGCAGTCTGATTCAATGGTGCAGTCCTCCTGGTTGAAGGACCTGGTGGTCCTCCTTCTGTTGAAGCAGTGATCCTGTAGAAAGGGTCTGGTCTTCACCTGAAGGTCCAGTGTCCTATCCAGTGTCTTATCCTCTGGGAATCCAGTAGGTAAGGGCTGCCTGTGGTGTTCAAAATCTCATCTTATATCCAGGATGGGATGCTTGGTTCCTCCCTCTGGGGGGAACATCTCACAATGGGCTGATGTAATTTTGTCAGTCATGGGGTGGGATTAGATGGCCCATTAACAGAAGATATCGCCCTAGAGGGAGGATGGGTCATGGGAGAGATGAAGGACCTTGCCCCACCTGGGTTCGACAGCTGGCCTATTGACAGGAGATAGTTCAGGAGGGAGTTACCTCTGAGTCATGCAGCAAGGCCTTGATGGGCCCACTAACAGGAGATAGTCCGGAGGGAGGAGACAAGGAACACCACTCTACCTGGTTTCAACAGCTCACGAAGATGGTAATGGAATACACTGCAACCCAGGACAGATACATATGCAGATCAGTAGGTGCACATTTATGTTTTCACTTTCACAAGCAAAATTTCTGAAGATGCCCTGGCCTGTATCAGAAAGTTCAAGGGCTTTTTTTTTTACAGTTTCTGTCTGTCTTTATCTTAGTTGACTGTTGATATTTTTAAATTCATTCCTCTCTTAGTTCCTTAGCTTTAAATTTTTGTATTTTCTGTATACTTTTATCTGGCTTGCTGTCTATTTTCCTCTCTTAATCCCTTGGCTTTAAAATTTTACTTACATATATACACTGGTACTGTAGCTTTCTGTGCCTGTTTTTAGTTCTCTCCTGACCTTGCTCCTCTTTGCATTTTTAAGTTTCTTTCCATGTCTACTTTATTAGGCTCCTTCTCTATTTTTTTTCTTCTTTCCTGCCTGTTCTGTATCCATCTGCTGGGCTCAGGGCTAGTGTCTGTGGTTGGGGCTAGGGGAAGGGAGATGGGCTTCACCTGTGAGCTGCGGCACCTAGGTTGTACTCGAGGTGTGAAAGTGGCTGAGCCAAGGATTAAAATAGGCTGCAGGAGGGGATGGGCTGGGGCAGCAAAGGTACAGCCACTGAGGCAAAGGGCCTGGGGTATATAAACCACAGCCTCGCATCAGGGTGCTTTAGCTGTTCCTTCAGTTGCTGGCAGCTCCTAAGCTGTTTCAGCACTTTGGAGGGGTATGTTCTGGCATTTAGAGAAGTGGAGCTGCCTGCCTGAGTAAGGCTTCAGGACTGGTCGAGGTTCAGCAGTCTAGGTAGTAGAAAGTACACTTGTGACACCCCTCCCAGCACCCCCAGTCAGGATCCTGGAGGGAACGCCCCCGGTGTGTGTCATCCCCTGAAATGAAACCACTAGCCTTGGTGGCCTCAGGAGTCTTCATGGTCTCAGTGGGTCTCATGGTTTCCTGGAGTTGGGGATCCCAGGTGTCAGAGACTCCCATCAAAATTGGGCAGAGCTCCCCCATCCTAAATTGCTCCCCCCCAAGTGGGTCAGAAACCTCCCTCAAATGGGGCAGAGATCCCCCCAAATGGGTAAGAACCCCCCCCACCCCAAGTTGGGGTATGGAGGGGAGCACTGACACCCTGCAAATTGCGGGTGGGGACACAGCCCGGTATGTCGCTGTTGTGCCGGGGACGGCGAGAGAAGAAACGCACGAAATCTAAGACTTAGGATAAAAGGAAGCACTTTAATAATTTTCTAAAGGCTTTTATACGTTAGTTCACAAAAGTGTGTTAAATGGCATAAGGTAAATGGTCCCTTGGCCATCCACCCCTCGAGGGGATTGGTCAAATTCTAAGACACCCATTTCTAAATATTTTCTAGTTAGAACCATAACAATATCTGCAAAACAACCCACAAGGTAAAGAGATTTGTTTACAGAAACTTCTGACTGTTTTTCAGCCAGTCTTTGCTTTCTCACAGACAGAGGCAGAAAGCTGGAAAATCTTTCTGCAACCCAGGTTTCAGGGTCCATACCGGTGTATCATCCCTCCCCCAATAAAGGCACCAGCCCTGGGGTCTCCAGAGTCTTCACGGTCTTCGTGGGGCTGGGGAGAGAGCCCCCACCTGGGATGGGGAAGATAGCCCCCCAAATGGGGCAAAGACCTACACAAAATGATGGGGGGTGGCAGGGACCCTGGATTGTCGCCTCAAATCGGTGCTGATGACGTCATAAGAGAACAACCCAGGACCTGTGATCCCTCCGGACTCCCCCCCAAAGGACCCCGGCCCCTGGGTGACCCCGCCACCTTCACCCATCCATTGGGTCCCACGGGCCCCTCGGAAGCTCCTCCTCCCCTTCCCGTGTCACCCGTCGCAAGAGTGACACCGCCGGCGTTTCGGTGGCGTTTCCCTCCGGGGCGGGGCTTCCTCCCCCAAGTCCCCCCAAAACGGTCCCCGCGCCAGCCCCGGCCCCATTTGCCCCTGGACCCCGCGGGATGCGGCCCCAGAGAGGTATGGGGGGACATGGGGGGAGGGGGTGTCGAGAGCCCTTTAAGATCCGCTTTTAGGGGATGCTGGCTTTTTAAGAGCTCTGGGACAGGGTGCTTGCCCTCTAAAACACCTGGGAGGGAACGCTTTTAAGACCCCCTTTTAGGGGACACTGGCCCTTTAAGAGCTTCTTTCAGGAGACACTGGCCCTTGAGGTCTCGCTCTCAGGGGACACTGGCCCTTTAGGAGAGCCAAGAAGGGTATGCTGACCCTTTAAGAGACCTGTGGGGGACGAGGGGGGACACTGGCCTTCAAGGAGCGGGGGAATTGCCGGGGCCTCCCCGCTGGATTCTCCGCGCGGGGGATGCGGGGGTTCCCCGGGGTGGAGGGGCGGGGCCCGCGGGCGGTGACGCAGCGGGAATTCCCGTGACGGCACGAGAGG
>VWZW01001164.1:14149-39595 GCA_013397115.1 Edolisoma coerulescens | reverse complement strand
GAACCACTTTTTCCAAGCATAAGCTCCCCACAGCACCTCCAGGCTCCATCCACACCTGTTCATCCCTCCCAAAACCCTATAACTCCTCCACACTCTTTTTTCCCCCTATGATTTTCCTTGTGCCCACATTCCTTGTCCCGTTTGCCCAGTGCTGCTGGGAATCCATCCGAGGGCCTGGGCCAGAACACAGACTTGCAGGTGGAGTGGCCTTTCCTTTTCTGAAGTCGGGCTTTGGATTGTGTCGTAAATGGGTCAGGTATCCCGGGCTCTGTCAGGTGCAAGGTCCGGTTGTGCTTGTGGACAAACCGCTGTGGTCTTGCAGGACCAGCATGGCTCTTCTTGTGGCTAACACCCAGCCTGGCTGGGGCTAGAGCTTCAGGATTTGGGCCCTTCCACTCCGTGAGGCACTCGGGCATCCATCGGTCTGATCAGCCCACGCAGCTGCTAAACTGGGTCCCCGCCTGTGTTTTCCTCCAGAGCGTGACTGTCTGTTTGTTAAATAATGTAGCGACACGAGGTTCCTTGAACTCAATTTATCTTCCCGCGTAGCCATGGGAACAGCCGGCGGGGTGGTGACGCTGGGCTTGCCGTCAGATCTGCTGCAAGGCTCTGGGTTAGCCTGGCTGAGCCCAGCTCCTTCCATGGATGCTGTCCTGCCTGGCAGCTTTGCCTTTAGGCTTGTTTTCTTAGACTCTTCTTTAGCCAGCAGCAGGGCTGTACTTTAAACCTGAGAAATGTTGAGGATGATGGGGTGTTTGGAGGAAAATGAGGGGTTTGGGAGCAGCCAGATGTGACAAAGGGGAGCAGTTGCACCCAAAAGATGCTGCAGCTCCCTGTGCTGCCTGCAGTATATGGTTCATGGGAAGAAAACAAGGACAAGTGCAAGTAGTTCAATGTTGTTCAAGCCTGTGCTTATTTCCAGTGCAGAAGCATCTTGAATCAAACCCGATTTCCTCCTTTATACCATCAAATGACTGGTTCCAAGGAGCTGAGGAGAACCCACCCTTACAGCCACGCATTCCCTGTCCCTCCTGAAGCACATTCTCTCACCCCGGTGGTGGGTATGGAGGAGAGGGTGGGTGGGTGGCCAGCACAGCACTGCTCCTTTGACTCAAACACTTCATTTTACCTGGGAAGGCACGAGACCATGTGACAGAAACCAGTGCTGAGGTGATACCACCAAACGTGTGTCGTGTGTGTTGCCTGAGAGTCAGAGTTGAGCAACACAGAGAGCCCCATCCTGCGTGGTGAGAACTGTGCCACGTCATTTCCCCCAGCACTGCACTTACACCTTGCCACAGAAGGGACTTTCTCTGTTGCTGTTGGAGGCAGAAAGGACATGTCTATACAGCCGTGGGGTTTTTTGCAGTCTGTAGGACCTGTCTGTGCTTACTATTCCTGATCTCCTGCTTGGTTGCACCCGGTTTCACTTTCAGCTCATCTTTCAAGATTTCAGAGCTGTTTCTGTGACCTCTCTCGACATTTTCAGCTTGTGCTGTTTACTGTATTTTCAGGTCAGTGCTGCAGGTGGGAACACTTGAGATCGAAGGTAGCTCCCTTATCTCCCTTCATTCATGGTTTGAAAGTAGCATTTCTTATCTTCATTCATGTTTGGTGTTTTGCTTCTGACATCTCTCCAGCTGGTCCTCAAACCACAGGCCTACACCCCAATCATATTCAATTTTCAATAGAGCTGTTGAGGAGGTTGAATCTGTACCAGGATATTGCAGTGAGCCAGAGTTTTGTTTTACCAGTGTTTGGGATGCTTGCATTAGTTTTCATGGTTGCATGAAATATGGTTTCTGAAATACGAAATAGCCAACAATCCTGGGGAGCATCCATGCTTCTGACCATTCTAGGAAGTTTTATCCCAAAAAGCCAACCATCCTTTGAAGCAGCTACCCTGGGCGGGTGAAAAGACAGACCTTTATTTTCTTCTCCAAGGCTGCTTCTAAAGCAGGAAATGTCCACACCTCCTTCAGACTTGATCTCAATGTTCTTCACGGCACATATGTGTAATCTTAGCTGCTGCTGCTCCTCCTCTTTGCATCTTTTTTTATTCCCTCCCGTTTAAGTAGCTCTACGATCTGAACTTTATCCCTAACATAGTTGACCTTATTTTTCAGAAGATTATTCACAGACATCCCCAGTGTTTTTCATGGCATGTGTCGGGCCCTTGGGCTAAAACCTGTCTCCTGGTTTATTCCTGCCACCCAGGGAAAGGAGAACATGTTTGAGTGATTGTCATGGTTTAACCCCAGCCGGCAACTCAGCCCCACGCAGCCGCTCACTCCCTCCCCACCAGTGGGATGGGGGAGAGAATTAGAAAAGTAAAAGTGAGAAAACCCGTGGGTTGAGATAAAGACAGTTTAATAACTAAAGCAAAAGTCGTGTGTGCAAGCAAAGCAAAACAAGGAATTGATCCACTGCCTCCCATGGCAGGCAGGTGTTCCAGGAAGGCAGGGCTCCATCACGTGTAACGGTGACTTGGGAAGACAAACTCAGAATGTCTTCCCTTCCTCCTTCTCCCGCAGCTTTAGGGGCTGAGGGTGGTGCCACATGGTCTGGGATATCCCTGGGGTCAGTTGGGATCAGCTGTCCTGGCTGTGTCCCCCCAGCTCCTTGTGTCCCCAACCTCCTCACTGGTGAGGGTGAGGAGCAGGGAAGGCCCTGGCTGTGTGTGATCCCTGCTCAGTGATAACTCAAACACCCCTGTGTTATCAGCCCTGTTTCCAGCACAGAGCCAAAACCCAGCCCCACAGCAGCTGCTGTGAAGGAAATTAAGTCTGCCCAGCCAAGCCCAGCATGGTGATGTACAGAAAACAGACACTCAGGCGTTAGTGAGAGGAATGGGCTTTGCTGAATGAGGAGGTGGTGAGCAAAGGCCAGCTTTGATGCAAGCATCCATCAGCAGAGATCCGGGAGCCTATGGAAGCGTTCAGCAGCCTGTGAACAGTTAGCAGGCTTCATATTCTCACCTCTCTGTGTCTGACATCAGCAGCAAGACAAAAATATATGCTCCTTACAGCAAGACATGGGTCTTTTGGCATTTCTTGAGCTGGTTTGTTTTCCTCAGTGTGAGGAAGTAACACGAAGTAGCTCTGTGATGGAGCGTTTCCTAAATGGATGTAGCTTGGCAAACTGCAGCTATTAATTTTCCTTAGATAAGCTGGTATCAGAGTACCTGGGTTTGAAACCTGGCACTTCTCTTCAGCATCTTTCAAAGCTCTGTCAACGATGCCTGTGCCAGGAATTGCTGCCAGAGTAGTTTGGGGAGGATTAAGTTGTGTAGTGGAGATAAACATTTTATTGGAGGTGAGGAGGTCAGAAAGCCATCTTCAGAGATAATGCTTTTTGGCAAAGCCTTCTCCTCCCAGAGCTCTCAGTGCTCACTGTGCCAGTACCATGCTGTGCCCCACGAAGTCCTAGGGCTGGCTTGGGGGGGCGACCCAGCCTGTCCTGCC
Organism: Edolisoma coerulescens; assembly: GCA_013397115.1. Classification (NCBI taxonomy): domain Eukaryota; kingdom Metazoa; phylum Chordata; class Aves; order Passeriformes; family Campephagidae; genus Edolisoma; species Edolisoma coerulescens. The sequence continues at coordinate 36,131 of VWZW01001164.1, read as the reverse complement.
CTTGATGCCAGCATTGCATGGGGGGTGTGCAGGAGCAGGCAGTGGTGCAAGGAGCCAGGGAAGAGCAGTGCTGTGCTTCCCCTCAGCTCGCGCTGCTGAAGGCACTGTGCCTGCCTTCATCCCATCACCGAGCTGAGAGCTTTAGTCCTGCATTTCCTGGGCAGCCTCCCTCTGCTTTGCAAAGATTTTCCATGGGAAAGGGCAGCTGCACTCAGGGACAGCTGAGGGTAAACTTGTCTCCTCACATAAGACTGGGCTGCCTTTACACTGCATCTTGCCCTGCTTATTCCGTTTTATTCCTCACGAGGATTTCACTCAGTACTGAAGTTGGGTGGATTAGCTGCATCTGCCTGTGACCTCTGAGGTGAAACAATTTTCAGTTGCAGAATCCAAAGATAGAAATGAGCCCCTTGGGATGCTGGTCACCCCAGCACATCTGGGAGACAGGACTCCCTGAGCTTTGGGAAGGAGGCCGTAACCCACAGCAGGCCCTGGGGTGTCAGCTACAGGGACAGGTCTGCCCAGGGAGCTGGAAATTTATTGTGTGTTAGCAGGATCCTGGCAGCTCCCTGGGCTGGCCTATGGGGACTTTGTTCTGGGAGCCACTTTCCCCTTCCAGGGGCTTTGCCTTGCAACAGGGAGGTCCTTCCCCTTGCCGAGGATGTCCCTGGTCCTGAAGCTTGCTCTCCTTGCCTTGAAAACAAGGAGCTAATTGTTTTTCTCCCTGATATCTCTTCCCTGTGGTGGAGCAAGCCTTGCCCCGGCCAGCAGCCAGGCCTGGGGTGAAACATCCTGCCAGTTCACAATCTGGAAACACCATTAAAATAAAGGGTGCTTGGGAAGGGCAGCAGGCTGAGGAGGAGGCATTCAGTCGTGGGAGGATCAGAGGCTCCCAGTGCTCTGTGAGGTGTGTGCCTGGCTTCTGTGGCAGCTGGGGAAGAACCAGAGGCAAAGAGCAGTGCCCTCCTTCCTGTAAAAGTCTGCTGGAATAGCTCAAAGGGCACTGGAGCATCACAGCGGTGGATCCAGGGATAGCTGAGGTCTGCCCTTAGCTCTGTAATGCCTGCAGAGTCTCTGGGCTTTTCTATGCCTTGAAAAATACTGAAGGCTGAAATTGTGCCCACGCCCTCGAAAGGAAAGGGCTAAAAATTTAGGTAATGAAAATGCATCTGTTGGAGAAATCTTGGGAGCACCTGGCAGGTAGAGCTGGTGCTGTGGGACTTTGCTCCAGTGACCTGAGAAACCTAGAGAGACAGCTTTTCTGGGAAGGCGAGTTTGAGGCAATCATGCTGCTTCTGACGTGAGTCTTGTCCTGCTTTCAGCCTTTTTTAGCAGGCTGGACATCCCAGAAATAGAGGGTGTTGTAAGTTCTGTGAAAAAAGACACCTGACTTGAGGAAAGATTAGTTTGCCAGTGTGGGAAAAACTTCCTCCAAAGCACACCCTGAAATCCTGAGCAGAGATAAAAGGCAACCCCAAAGCTGGTGAAGCCCCCCTGGTTTCTCTGCTTGCAGGGTGATTTGTTTCTTCCAGACTCCTGGTGCTGAGCAGAGAGCTTGGAGGGGCTCAGCTGTGCCTGGAGTCTGAGCCCCTCCTAGGTATGAACCTTTGTCAGCAGCTGCCAAAATGTTGGTGCCCTCAAGCATGGGGATGACAGGATGGCAGATGGGATTGCTTGGGATGACTCTGTGGATTTGCTAAAGTGGTTGCAGCTCAGTTTGTCCATGTAAAGGTGTTTGGGATCCTCTGGTCTTCCTCTCTTCTGTCCAGCGTGGTGCTGTGGAACCATCACTTGGCAGTGGAGCTGTGGAGGGTGCAGGACAATTTCTCTGCGATTCTCTAAACCAGTTCTCCAAAGCAGATTTTGGCAGATTTTGGCAGATTTTGGCAGATTTTGGCAGATTTTGGAGATGGAGTATGCTTTCCCCAATATTTCTGTAAAATCCCTGGAAGAGCTTATGTTTGTCCCACTATAAATGTATGTCTTGCTCACTGAATTGGTGTAGGTTCTACTACAAAGCCTTTTTTTTTGCTGCTACAGATTGCATGTACATGAGGATTGCTGAGATCACTAACCTGAAGCTCCTCCGGTAGAGATTAGACTCAAATTATTACGGAACAATCTGATTGTGATGTTAATGTAATGCCTGGAAGATCAAACCGGTATCAGGTTTTCTGAGATAAACACCTTTTATAACCCTGCTGATAGATTTCTGAGCTGTTGTTCCAACAGGAAGGTGCTTTCTAGCAATCTCCTTCGGTGCACCCAAAGGCCTCTGTCCCCTGCAGTGTCATGGAGTTCAGTCTGCCCTGTTTCCCTCATACCTTCCCTTAAAGACTGAAAGATCCTTTAAAGTGCCTTTAAACAGGTCTCCTCTGGGAGGCTGTGGAAAGCCACGAGTTTTTCCTCTGATGGAAAAATTTTTCCATCTTTCCATCAATTTTCCTCTTTTCCAAAGAGGAGCTCGTTCCTCACCTCCCTTGCGAGGTCTCCCATCAGGACCAGAAGAGCCAGGCACCGACAGCCTGGGTTGTCTGCCCTGACTCCAGACAGGGCCATCCCCATGGCTTCAGGAGGAGAGGAAGCCTTTGGAGGTAAAATGTGAGTGCAGTTGCCAGCTGGGCACCACAGATGCCCAGAGGTGAATCCATGAGGTTGTTTCCTGGGCTCATGTTGGGTCTGGGTCATAGCTGGGGCAGGGAGTGCCTCTCCCATTCCCCCCAGTGCGTGACTTGAGCCCGGCCTGGGAGTCAGGATTTGAAGTGTCTGGGAGCAGCCCTTTTCAGCTGTGCACCCTCTGCTGCTCCTGAAAAGGCTGCTGCAAAGCCATGGGCAATCTTCCATATCAGCGCTGGCTTGCTGAGGGGCCAGGAGGCTCTGACACTGGCGTGGGAGGCAGCTGGGAGTGTGCTGTGGCTGGGGAGAGGGTGGAGGAATGTGCTGGCCCTTTCCAAGTGCCTCAACCCATCAGGAACTTGGCCTGAATTTCCTTCCCCCTCCCATCTCTCCTATCTGAGCAATTCCTGGGGGCTGTGGGCAGCGATGGACCCTCCCAGCACATGGGCTGATACTCCCCAGAGAGCTTGCGTGGATTATTTGCTGCTGCTTCAGGTCAGCTGTGCCAGGCAGAGATGAGAAGCAGGTTGGGGATGCCAGAAGCTAAGCTCTGCTCGCCTGGAGGGCTCCAGGGAGGCAGGAGGTGTGTGATCCTGGTGTGTCTGGGGCAAACCTGTGCCCTTTGGCCCCTGGGCATCCCTGCCCAGCGCTCTGCACAAGAAGAGGCTCTGCTTGCACCTGGCAGCAGCGGGGCCCTGCTGTGGGGCAGTGTCTGGTGGGCAAGGGCTGGGTGCAGGGGCCTCGGAGGTGGGCTGGCTTGCTCCCTCTTTGGAAGAAGAAGTCGTGACTTTTTGCATGTTTCTCGTGACCAGCTGATGAGGTTGCAGTCCCTGGTCCAGGGTTGGGGTGTACAGCACATTTATAGTGCCTCTATTGCTTTTGAAGATAAGGGCATGTTAGTATTTTATTACTCCCTTTCTTCCATCCAGGCATCATCCAGAGTGAGAAGAGGAGAGGGGAAGGACTCGTTTCCTTATGACAGGGGATTAATCACTGAAGCCTGGGCCTCCAGTGAGGGGTGCAAGGCTCTCCACTCCACCACACCGTCCTGCAAGGTGAGGGCTCGAGATGGAGAGAGCTCTTCCCCACCCAGACCTCTTCCCACCCCTGCTTTGCTCCTGGCTGCCCATCTTGTCCTGGACTTGGCTGTGCTCCCCTGTGCCTTTCCCGCAGGGAATCCTGGAGCACCCTCAGCTTTTCCCACTGGTGAGGGGCAAGAGGCCATCTGAGGGGCTGGCTCTGTGCTGTGCTGGCTGGCTGGGCTCCATCCCTTCACTCATGCTGGCCATCAGCAGAGCTGCCCCCCGGGGCAGTCTGAGCTCCTGTTCTCTCTGTCCCTAGGCTGGGCCACATCCAGGCTGCCCTCAGGAACCTGGTTTATCAGTAATGAAGAACGTGGCTATTGCTGATGCAGAGATAACCACTGCACATCCGTGCACCCAGTGTCCTCCCCTCCCCTTCCCCATCCTCCTTCCCAAGTGGAAAATCTGTGTCAACCTGCCTTGCCCGCCCTGTAGCTGAGTTTCACATCCTTGGGTGCATTCACCTTGAAGGTCAGGGAAGCTGGAGGGGAGAAATGTTCCCCTCCCTGAGCCCACCCACTGCTCAGTGCAGGGGCTCCCCTGTGGCAGGGCTGGTGGCACGGGGGGCTGGGCAAAGGCTGGTCCCTGTTCCAGTGTGATGGGTGTTTCTGTACCCGAGCTCTGAGCTCTGCCCGCTCTGCCTGTGCCAGCTGCCTTTCTCCTTCTGGGGGAAGCTTCCCTTCTGCTCCTTGAATTAAAGCATTAATAAGCCCAGCACCAATCAAGCTCTGAACTGAGCTTGTTTCAAATGCCCCTTTGTTTAATTAGTGCAGCCTCTGCCCGCAGACAGGGGTGGGAGGTGAGGGGCAAGGACCCAGTGCCCAGGAATTCCTCCTCTTTAAGGTGTGACCTTCTGTACCAACTATTTTCTCTCCCACTCTCTCCACCAGCTGCCCAGAAACAAAACATTTATGGCCAAAGGATCCTCAGAACTTGCAGCATCTCCTGGGGGGCTGCAGCCAGCAGGTTAAGCCTCTTGTATGCCCCAGGGCACTCTTTTCCCCAGGGCAGGAATAAATAGCTCAGCTGGCCCAGGGTTGAGGCTGTGCTTTGTGCTTTGTCCCTTGGCCATGGAAATGGGGCCCCTGACCTTTGCCTTGAGATGCACCCTGGTCCCCTCCAGCGAGTGTCACTCTGGGGATGGGTCCCCATGTGGATCCTTGCTTGCTGGGGAGGGGAGAAAGCGTGACCCAACGTTATCAGGAGCGTGCTAACCCCACAGCAAACAAGATTTCACTGGTGCAAGGGTGACGGTGGTGACGTTTGAGTGGGGAGCATGGTCCCTTCCTCTCCATGACCTAATCTAAATTGCTTTATGAGGGGTCAGCAGGTAGACCAAGGCCTCCTGCTCCCTGGGGGACAGAGAGCCAGGGCAGTGGGGTCCCTGGGTGGGCCTGTGCTGTGGCACGGCAGAGCAGGGGGTCTCTCATGTGGGGCAGGGGTACATCAGATGGATTAAAATGTACTTGCTCCTCGGTGGGCTGTGGGGCTGGGCTGCCTGCACCTCCTCTCCTCCTGCCATGCCCTGGCACGTGCCCAGCATCCCCCAGTGCCACCAGCAGCCTGCGTGAATGCCACACTGCTGCTCCTGTGCAGGGCTGCAGCCATACAGCCTGTCCCCCCGCAGCCTTGGCTCCTGCCTGCCATCCCTTGCAGCTTTCCAGTGTCTCACTGGTGGCATTTTCCCCCCAAAAGAGACCCTTCAAGGACCTCAGGGCTCAGGACCTGCCTGTGAGACCTCTCTGCAGCTGTGTTGGGCTGCTCAGCCTCCGTCATGGCCTGGAGCTGCCTCTGGTCCTTGGGACCATGTTTGCCCTGGGGGTGCCAGTGCTCCCTGGGAGGGGGATGTGGGAGTGCCAGGGCTCCCCAAAGCCTGGGGACTTGGATGTGCCACACGCAAGGACAATGAATCGCCCTGTGGGCGCCCCAGTCTCATCACACTTGCAGAAGGGGGGCAGAAGGGAAGGTGCTGCCTGCTATTAGCCCACAGGGAGCTCTGCTTGCCCCTGCTGGCACCCTGGCAGTAGTGGTGCGTGGCAACCTCCCAGTGTGGTGCCCAGGGACAAACTGTGCCAGGGAGTGCCCCTCCTCCCCCTCAGCAGTGCTCCCACCTGCCTGGGCTCCTGGCTGGCAAAGCCATCAGCGGTGGGGTGGGGGAGGCAGGCCAGAGCAAGGGCCACCTTTCACATCCTGGCCCCCACCACAGCCCCCCTGCTGGCCCCTCGCTGCCAGAGAAAAGCTCGGACACAGTCTGGCTAGAAAGATGAATTTATTGCGACATCGGTTTGCACCAGCACTCAACCTCCCCAGCAGCGACTCCAGACCCATGCACACGCCCTTGACCCCGCTGTGATGCCTGCATGGCCAGCAGACTGGTCCCTGAGGCCACAAGCCCACTCCCCCCATCCAGGTAGGTTCATTGGGGCTGCAGGCTGGGGTCCCGCTGTGCCAGGGGCTGCCTGCGAGCTGGCAGCATGGAGTAGGGAACAGAAGCCGGATTCAGGGTCCTTCATCAATGTAAGGCACCAGCTGGGATCTCCAAGCAGTCACAAGGCTCTCAGAATCCCAGGGAGAGAGCGGGGCCAACCCCCCCAAGCACATGAGAGGGCTGAGCACGGGCGATGCCGCCGTGTCCTCTGCTCTTACCGCATTCCCTTGGTGCCAGCCCGGACGCTCTGGGGAGCAGGGAGAGGTGCCAGCCCGGTTCCCACCTGCAGCCACTACACGTATCCCGTCAGGTTGTAGGAATTGATTTCACTCTTGGTCTTCTGCACCTGGCTGACAGAGGGCCGGGGGCTCTTGCTCGCCAGCAGCTGGGGCTGGTAGGCGCTGGAGTAGGCGGTGGTTGTGTCCCGGGCAGGGCAGGAGGTGCAGAGGATGAAGCCGCCGATGAGGGAGAAAAGGGAGGAGATGATGCCCAGGTAAAGAGCCTCCCCAAGCTCGAACTTCATGCTGTCAGGGAGGACGGGGTTGCGGAAATCCCGCAGCACCACGTGGATGTTCCACACCAGCGGGATGAAGCACAGCAGCCCCCCGAGCACGAAGACCATGCCGCCCGCCACCGCCAGCCGGTCCTTGCCCGGCGAGCCCTGGCTGAAGACGGTGCACCTCATGCCCACGACGGAGAGCAGGCAGGCCAGGGAGGACACGGCGCAGGAGCTCACCATGAGGGCTTGGGCGGCCTGGATGTCGGCGGGCAGGTTGAGCAGGGAGCTGTAGATGTCGCACTGGGTGATGCCCGTGCTGTACGTGGCGCACTCCATCCACAGCCCCTTGGTGAAGCTGATGGCTGTCACGATGCTGGAGCCGATGTAGGAGCTGGTCTTCCAGCTGGGCAGCAGCGTGGCCGTCAGCGTGCCGATGTAGCCCAGGAAGGCCACGGTGTAGCCCAGCAGCTGGAGCCCCATGGACACCATGGTGGGGGCTGGCTGTCACCTCTGTCACCTACCCGGGGCTCGCAGCTTCTCGCCCAGGTCCCTCCCGTGTGCTCACGTTCCCATGGCCCGGCGAGAGGCTCCGCTCGCAGCGCTGCAGCTCCACCCCGCTGCCGGGGGTGCTGGTTTTGTGCGGGGTGGGAGCCGCGGGGAGGTTACCTGCGAGAGTGGAAAGCAATCCCTCCCCGATTAACGATTGACCCGAGCCCGTGGAGGAGCGCCAGGCGCCCTTTCACCCCCGCTATCTCCCCAGCCAGGCTCCAGAGGCAGAGCAGCGCTGCCCAGGAAGGACGCCAAAGCCCTCCCCTGCACTGACGCCGTGGGCAGCGATGGAGAGCCAGCTGCTGGTGAGGGGAAAGTGCCCACTGCTTTCCTCGAGGTCCCTTGTCTTCTGTGATGCCTTGAGCTGAGGAAGCCAAAAAGCTATGGCCGCACCATCTTATTTGGGACCTGCTGGAGGCGACTTCAGGTGGTGAACCCAAAGCTCCCCCAGCTGAGGAAAGGGGATGGCACCTCGTCCCCATCTGCATGGGGCTCACCCAAGGCATCTGCAGTCACCCATGGGCCACCCCGAGCTGCTGAGGCTCCTTTGAGACAAGGGGGCATGGCCACCTGAGATTGAACCACGGATATCAGCCTTTCTGTGCTGCTGGGGACAACGATGGAGAGGGATGCACGTGACAGTGACACTTGCATCCCCAGGAGAGCCTGGAGGCCCACGGAGGGCAGAATTACATCAGGGCTGGCATCTCCTTTGGGATGCTTCCTGGAAGTATGCCAGCCAAGCGGGGCGACCTGTCCTGTGCAGGGGTGAGCAGTTCGGGGTGCAGCTCCTGCTGGGTTTCCGTGCCGGTGCCACCTCCCTCCCACAGCCCTGCACACGGCCGGGGGGTTTGGCAGAGGCGGTGGAGAGGGTTGGTTTGTTTTCCCTCTGCTTTGTTTCAAAATTCCTCCTCCTGCAGTGCCTTGCGAAACCGGGCTGAGCCCCGGCACGGCGGGCAGCGGCCTCCCTCACCCTGGGAACGCTCCTGGCTGAGCGTGCTGCCACCACCCAGGGCCTCCCCTCTGCTCCCGTCCCCCCCGCTGCCACCTCAAATGCTTGGCACCGAAGTTTCCCAGCTTTCCGTCTCCTCTCCTGTGCGCTAACCAAGACCCCCCACACCGCCTCAGTTGCTGGAAAAGGAACACCTGAAGTGCTCCGGGTGGTGGCAGAAAGGCGCGGGAGGGAGCCCTGTGGTACTTACGGAGGTGGCTGGAGGCGCAGGGTGGGACCCAGGGTGGCTGCAGCCAGGGGTCACCCAGGACTGGAGGCGGCTGCTCGGGGCAGGGTGAGCAGCCAGGGCCCCAGCCCAGGGGATCAGGGGCTGCAGTTGTTCAGCCACAGCTTTGCACAATCCACCTGCAAATCTCCGCCTGGATCAGAGGCTTATTGCAGATCAAAATTAAACCCTTTGGGCGTCGGGAAGGATTGGGGAGCTGGGATGCCTCGCTTTGCTTGTTGTCTAAGAATTATCGGGGTAGGTTCACCTAATGGGTTCAGGTTTGAGGCTTGGTGTCCCTTCTGGACAGCCTTAGTGACTGTGCCATGATCCGTGTGTCCCCTCTGGGCTGTGCTGCCTGTATTGGGGTTGGAGGGGCAGTGAAACACCAGCAGGTTGAGCTCCCCACTCCTCAGAGCCAGCCTGGGCTTTTGGTTTCCTCTTCCTGGCCCTGCTTGTCCTCCACGGGGTTTGTTGTTGTAAGGCTACTGGCCCAAATGAGGAGCAAATGGGGAAGGTAATGAGAGCTGTGCTGGCCCCGTGCCCCCTCCTGCTCACCGGCTGCCACAGATGGAGAGGGGCAGGGAGGGCCCCTGGTGACAAATTGTGCTCGGAGCCGAGCAGGGTCCGGCCAGCGTTTGGACAGCGGTGTTTGGATGCTGATAGCAGAGCTACAGCAGGGACCATTTGCTATTTTCTTGTCCCAAACTGAAACTCTCCCAGGAGTAGGAGGTGACCGGTCTGCCAGAGGCACTTTGCCTTGAGAGCTTGGGCAGGAGCAGTGGGCAGGGATGGGATGCATGGCAGTGCTGGGGACAGGAGAGGGGGCATCAACCTTGCACCCTCACATTGAGAAGCTTTTCTGTATCTCCTAGCGTGGTCCATATCTCAAAAACTCAAAGGAGAGGGCAGGGAGCACTGGCAAGGGCGTGCTCTCCCATCTGTGGAAATGGGATCTGGCAGCTCCCTGGGGTGATGGGCCATGGATGCCTGAGCAAGACCATTGCCCTGCTCGTGCCTGGGGTCCATCCCTGCCACGTGTCTTCCCTCCCTGTCCACTCTTGAGCCTCTCTTTAGTCATCACCTGCCTCCTGGTCACTCTGTGCTTGCCACCACGGTAGCCCACCCCTGTCTCATCATGCCCTTTGTGCTGTCCCCATCACAAGCCCACCGCACTGTCCCCAAGGCATGCCCCATGTGCAGTCCCATCCCATGCCCGTTGCACTGTCCCGATCCTATGCCCATGGTGCCGCCCCACCACTCCCCATCCCTTTCCCATCTACCCCCCCCTCCCTTATGCAAATGGCTACAAAGAGCACTTAATCATCCTTGTTAATTGTCTCTACCCTCCCCTGTTCCCCCCCGCGGGTTTTCTCACAAATGGTGTCCAAATTTTCCCTTTTGTGTTTTGCTTTTCCCCCAGAGATCGCAGCCCCTNTCCACCAGAGATCGCAGCCCCTCCGCCCCCAGCCTCCCCCCGGCCCTCTGTTTGCACAACTGGGACAAATTTCACACCGCTGTCCCCACACCCCCAGCCCCTCGCTCCCCTGCCCCAAAGCATTTGTGAGTCACGGCCGAGGCAGAGCTATAAATGTGTCCCCACCGAGGGTCTGCAGCGTCAGAGGGGACATCCTCACCTGCCACCATGCAAGCTGCTGCCTGTTGCCTGACTGCCCACGGGCTCCGGGTGCCTGTGGCCAGTGCCTGCCCACCCCTGGGGCTGGAGCAAGGGGCAAGGTACTGGGTGCTGCGCAGGCTGGGGGGAGCGGGGCAGGCTGGGGGCAGTGGAAGATGGGATGGGGAAGCTCCAGCTGGGTTTGGGTGCTGGGGACCGCTCTGGTCCCAGCGGCCATGGGGGGGACAGAGGGTGCTGGCACCCGGGCAGGGCCGGTCGGGCGGGTGAGGGGAGCAAGGCAAAGAGGAGCGGGCCAGGGTGCGTGGCTGTGGCGGTGAACCTGCTCTCTCTCCTAGAGCCCTTCCACTCTGGAGACCGTGGCTGCCCCGAGCCCAGGAGGGACCCGGGACGCGGCGGGAGGAGATAGACCCTGTGAGTTTGACACTCCCGTCTGTGTCTGTCCCCGTGCCCGTGAGGTTGGGGTCCCTGTTGGCAGAAAACCAGCCTCTCGCCCCAGAGTCTGTCACCCCAGAGTCCTTTACCCCCGGGCTGTGCCCACCTCCCCTGGAGCATCACCCCACGCCCCACGCAGCCTCCTGGGCCAGGGCCAGGCTGACCCCCCCGGGGGGACACGGCCACAGGAGCCTGAAAGGGTCGCCTGTTCCCAGGCCGGGCGGGCATTCCTCAGGGGGTTAGTGGGATGCCTGGGCACCAGCTCTTGAGCACGGGGGAGAGATTACACTGGCAAAAAGCCTGTCAGGAGGGTGTGGGGATAGATGCCAGCTTCCTTGTGGTGGTGTGAGTGCCTCAGCTCAGGGGCAGGGGAGGGGGGAGATGCTGGGAGTGTGGGGCGCCAGCACAGGGCACGCTGGTGCCAGCCCTGCGGGGAGCGGCAGCGGGAGCCCAGGTACCACCCGGCTGTGTCTCCTCAGACTCGGGCTCGGGCAGCGGAGGGGGACGGCGGTCCCAGCAAAGCGCTGGCGTTCTTCCAGCACCCGGTCAGGTACGTGCCCTGGCGCCGGGGCCCCGGGCGGGCGCGGCGGGCGAGTGGGCGAGGGGCTCACCCCGGCTCTCCCCACGCAGGCTCCTCTGGCCCAAGTCCAAGGCCTTTGACCACCTGTACAGCGTGGGGGAGAAGCTGCTGGAGAACTTCCCGGTGCAGGCCACCCTCTTCTTTTATGAGGACTCGGGCAGCGAGGAGGAGGAAGAGGAGGAGGAGGAGGAAGAAGAAGAAGAAGAGGAGGATGATGAAGAGGAGGAGGCGATAGGGGATGTGACCGCGGGACACCCGCGGCATGCTGGCAGCCCTGGCCCCGGCAGGCCGGCGTGAGGCAACGGGCAGGGGGAGGCAGAGAGCGCTGCGAGCGGCAGCGGGACCAGACCCGCCCGGGGCTCCGGCCAGCTCCCGGGGCCGCCCCGGGGCCGCGCCCGCGCTCCGCGGGACCACGGCGGGGCTCAGAACTACGACTCCCAGCGGCCACCGCGGCACTGCCCGGCAGCCGCAGCCCGCTCTGATTGGCTGTCGGTCCGTCTCGAGCTGGGGGAGGAGCGTGTGGCCCCGCCCACTGTCCCGCCCCGCATTCCCATTGCAGGAGGAAGGCGGCGCGCGCGGGCCGCGGAGAGGCGCGATTGGCCGAGAGGCGGGAGGGGGCGTGTCAGGGGCGGGGCTTCCCCTCCCCTGCCCGTCGGCGGGAGGGAGCGGCTGCGGCGGGNGGACCCCGCTGTGGGGTGACTGGTGGGCTGGGGGACCCCGCTGTGGGGTGACTGGTGGATCCCGCTGTGGGGTTACAGGTGAGCTGGGGGACCCCGCTGTGGGGTGACTGGTGGATCCCGCTGTGGGGTTACAGGTGAGCTGGGGGACCCCGCTGTGGGGTTACAGGCGAGCTGGGGGGCTCTGCCATGGGGTGGCAGGTGAGCTGGGGGTCCCTTTTGTGGGGTTACAGGTGAGCTGGGTGTCTCGGCTGTGGGGTGACAGGTAGGCTTGAGGGCTCTGCCGTGGGGTGGCACTGAAGCTGAGGGGGGACTGGAAAGCCCCTGCACACCTGGGCAGGTGGGCTGGGGGTCCCTCTGTGAGGGAGCTCTGGCAAGCTGAGCACAATGGGGAAAATTTGGAGTCGGGTTTGGGCACAGAGGGGCCGGGCTGGGGGCTGCCGGGGCAGCGTGAGGACCAGCCAGGGAGCAGGATGGGGTGTGACGGCTGTTTTGGGAGGGCGAGGCTTCCTGCCCTGTCAAGCGTAGCCGGTGTAGCCTCTTCTCCTCGCCGTGGATCTTGGCACGGAAAACCCCCAACATTGCTGGGATCCAGCTGAGCCGCTGGCACCGCGGCTACGTGATGCTGGCACAGTCAGCATCCTCCCTGCGCGCCCCGGCGCGTCACTGGGGGCTGTGGATCCCCCCGACCTGCACCTCTGCCCCCTCCCCAGCCTGTCAAGGAGGTGCCACCTCCCAGTGTGGACCCCCAGGTCCCCTCGGGGGCTGCGTGGGGCCGGCTCCACGCGCGCACCGTGTTTTCCCCGGCACGATTTCCTCCTTTGGCATCAGTGACGGGAGCGGGGGCGGAGATGGGGGAGCCTGGGGGAGACACAAATGTGCGACTGCAGCATCCTCACTCCCATGGCTGCATCCCTCGCGCCTCCTCACGGTTGCCTTAGCAACCTCCTATCGATGGGGTATTTATAGAGGATGGGAAGCTGGAGGGGGGGGATCGGGAATGGGTGGGCGTCTGCTAGGTCAGCCTCCAGCTTCAGGCTTCTCTCAGCCTGCGTGGGGGCAGGAGGGATGCTGCTCCCCTTGGCGTCAGCGTGTGCAGTGCTCCAGCTTTTCCTGCTCGCTGGAGCCAGGGGAGGTGGCCAGGAATTTGCGTGTGGAAATAAAAATAAGCATCTGGGGCGTCTGCCCTTCTCACCGGCATTGCTCGTGCTTGGAGGGTTGTGTGCACCTCCCTGATTGTGGCACTGGGTGCATTGACACAGATACTTGGAAGAAAGTAAAAGACTGTAAATGAAATTAAACAACATTAAATTTGTTGCCTGGTGTGTGACGCGGGAATATCCTTATTTCTGTGTCTTTGTTCTCCTGTCCATCAGAGGGAGAGAGTGCCTGTGACAACGAGGGTTTGTGTGGGAACTGTGGCATGTTCTCTGTGCTGTGCTTCCTTTTATCCTGGGGCTTTGGGTTTCTTTGTGAAAGCTGATGACAGCAGAAGTGGGTCAGGTGGTCCCTGCTCGGAGCCTGTGGGGGATGCAGTGATCCAGAGGCCTCTCACATCCCCCAGAAGGGCTCAGACAAGCGGGGCTGGGCTGTGGGGCACAGGAAGCAGCAGACCCCTCCCGGGTACTTCTGGTGCTCTGCTGCTTTCCCTCACTCTTGCTTCAACTCCAGACTGAGGTTTGCAATCTGAGCTTCCCAAACTGTTGGGAAGAAGCTGCTTTCTCCCTCTGGACACAGCTCCAGGCTTGCATGCCCTCTTGCCACTTATGGTGTAGGAACCTTGGGAAGCACAGCAAACCTGATGTCGGCACGGAGAGGTGCTCCGTTTACTGGAAGGTGGCTGTTGTGAGGTGTGCTGGTGTGCAGCACCAGCCCTTCTGTGTGCCTGCCTTTTATGTGAGAGGGGAACTGTGTCTGCAGCCCTGCTGACCCTGTGAGCGGCTCTGTGCTGTCCCTGACCTCGGTCCAGCAGAGCAGATCCAAGTGCTTTTGGAATAACTGGGTATCTAAAGTCCTGGACCTGAGACCAGCGTGTGGTTTAGTTCCTGCTGTTTCTAGCCATGCTTGCTCCTTCATCTGCAATAAATCCCTGTAGGAGCTGGGCAGTCCTGTCCCCTCTGCCTCCTGACAGAGTTGTGGCTTTGCCACAGCAAGTGTCACACGCACAGGGCAGTCTGATCCGTGGGGCTTTGAGCACAGGGAGAAGACAAAGCATGGAAAAGAAGCAGATATCCTCTGCTTCTGCAGGGCTTTGTTTAACTTCTGTGGGCTTTTGTTTAGTTTTGCTTTTGAAGGACAAAAGGTGCTTGTCCAGCTGGAGAACTGTTGTCCTGGGTGTGCAGGGAGCTCTGTCACTCCTGCTGCTGCCCTCAGCTTGGCCCAACAACCAGACTGTGGGTAGGAGTTGCAGAAGTGAGAGCTGGCACGGCTGTGAAGTTGCTCTAAAATAGGATGATTGCTTCACCTGTATCCATCAATCTCTTGTGGAAGGGGAGAGCACCAGGCTGCTCCCAGCAGTCTCTGGCATGCAGGTCATCTCAGCTGCTGGTGAGAAATGGGGGTCTGTCCTTCATCCAGTTCTTCCCTTCCTACTTTGCTGGTCTGCAAGGGCCTTGCTCCTCCGTGGGTTCTGCCCCAGCACTCTGGGAGCTGAGGGTGCCCTGAGCCCCTCCAGGCAGGTGAACAGTGGGGCGGCAGCTGGAATCCTTGGCTCTCTGCAGGGGCACTGCTCGGCTGGGATCTCTTGTGGGTCCATCACTCAGCACCATGCTTTCTGCACGAATCTGACCCTGGGCGATGGAGGTTTGGGCTTTGAGGGGTTGGAAACTGAAGCTGTCAGTGACTCTCCTGTTTTCTTCCCTGCAGGTAGGCAGGAGCCCCCCTTGGCCGAGTGAGGCAGCATGGCAAGTAAGTGCTCCCCAGGCAAGACGGAGAGGTGGCGGTGGTGCTGGAGGACAGAAGGGGGATGTTTGACAGCCACTTCTCAAGAAAGGGGTGCCTGTGCATTTTGGAGGGTGTTATCCTCTGTGGGGAGCAGCTGCCATCGGCTCTTAGCCCTGGGTGAGGTCTGAGGTCCGGCCTGACTTGTGCTTCTCTCTCCCCTCTGCAAGGTGGGAGTCGAGAGGAGGTGCTGAAGGTCTGACCTCTCCGGGACTCCCCAGAGGCCGCAGGATTTCTGTCTCTGTGTGGTGCTTGCTGTGCAGGACGGGCCTCCCCAGGGCTCTCTGGGCTGCCAGTCTGCGCTGACATCTCTCATCAACAGTGCTCCTCATGCCCACGATGGCACCCTGCCAGTGCCCACTCTGGGGGCCACGCTGCCCTGTGTGGCCGGTGGCACCAGGGCTCTGTTCTGTGGAAGCTGCCGAGCTCAGCCCCACCCCGAGCTCGCTGTGGCACTCCCAGAACAGCGCTGGGCCAGCGCTAAAGAGGGGCTGAGACTGGCGAGGGTGCAGAGGGCTGTGTGGTCTGTCCAGAGCTGGCTCAAGCCTCCCTCCTCGCTCTCCTGGGCAGCCTGCACAGAGGCTGCGTGCCCCGGTGTGATGGGAGCCTAAGGAGGATGGCAGTGGTGGAGGGGGAGATGGAGAGATCTGTCTGGGATCTCGGGATTTACTCGGAGTGTCGCCAGAGCCAGCTGTGAAGGTGGAGGCAGTAGCCACGCTGGGGAGGAGGAGGAGGACCCCAGGGATGCCAGGTATGCCTTCTTTCATTGTCTGTGCTGTGCTCGGTGCGGGAGGGAGCAGAGATCTTCAGGCAATGTTTTTAAAAGGCTGCTTTAATCTTCAGTTAATGAGGAGGGTGCCCAGCTGAGTCCCTGCCTTCCTCCACTGCTGCCTTTTCTCCTTCCCAGAGCTCAGGTGCTGGCTCACCAGCATTTCCTGGTGGTGGAAGGTGTCCCCTGTGGTGGCAGTGACCCCTGCCAAGCAGTCCCCTTCATGGTGACCCTGACGTGCAGGAGGGGGATGTGGCCATGGGCAGGTTTTCCACTACACACTCCCTGGCTGCCCTGGCTGTCCCTCTGCAGGCACAGCCACAGTCCTTCCCCAGAGAAACAGCCCCAGGGTGTCCCCCCCAAGCAGGGCAGCTGAGACATGGAGTGGTGTCCACCAGGGGCCAGCAGCAGCCCAGGAAACCCAGCAGGGATGAGGTGAACCCAGCCCTTGCTCCTGCTTCCCCTGCCTAAAGCTCTGATCTTTCCTGAGCACCGGTTCTCCAGCTGGTGTGGGGAGGCTTGGAGAGGCACAGGGGATCAGCACTGAGGCTGCTGGGCATTGGAAGGTCCCCTCAGCCCTGTGGTTTGGGGACAGGACCTGCTTGGCTGTCTGCTCTTCATGTCAGTTGGGGATCCAGCTGGAGATGAGAGGCTCAGTGGTTTTCCTGCTCTGGTCCCGAGCCATGTGGGAGCTCTTTGCACTTTCAGGGGAGGGAGCAGTGACTTAGTTTCTGCTCTCCTGCCATTTCTGTGTCCCTGAGGGGAATTGCATGTGGGGAGAGACACACACCTCTGTCACAGCATGCTTGCAGTTGGGACAGTGCTTGTGATACCTGCCTGCCTGTGTGTCTGTTTTTATCTCCCACCATAGTGGCCAGCTCAGCATGGCAAAGCAGGGAAGGGGTCCAGTGACTGCTTTCTGCAGGGATGGAAAACCCTGACAGTGAGATCTGCAGCCAAGCTCGTTGCTCTAAGATGTGCTGAGGAAGTTGAAATCTGAGTCTGAGGCTCAAGTGCCAAGGAGGGGAGAGTTTATACCGCGGCCCGATCAAGGTGGGAGGCAAAGGAGGTGAGGCCAGACTTCTCCAGCAAAGTATGGGACATTTGCAGAATGAATGTTGTCTTTGTAAAATTTCATCTCCTTCTGGAAAGGCTCAAGAGAAGGTCAGCCTGCCAGCCTGGTCCTTCTCCAGCCAGGACAGCCCTCCTCAACTGTGAAGCCAAGGCAAGCTGATCCCTGCCCTTCTGCAAGATGCCTTCTGTGCCTCTTGAAAATGCTTTTTTGGTTGTCCTTGTAAAGAAAAAAAAAATTGTTTGCATAATAAAGTCAATTCTGAGGGAAGATCTGTGGCTCACATCATTCATGCTGCTCTTCATTCACACCTCAGTGGTTCAGCCCTCTGCAAACTCTCTCACAGAAGCAAGGCATTAATAAATCACGAGGGGAAAATGCACCTACACAGCACAAAAGCAGCTCAGTGCTCCAAGCCCAGGCTGGTGTAGCACAGTAGTAGTTGTTTCTTACACCATGATCTTGTCCCTGTTGATGTTTCCAAATGCTCTCACAAATACCTTGCTGGATTGTTCCAGCAGCAGGATACATGAAAGGCAAAGCAGAAGGAAACTTGCCTTTCTCCCTGGCAAAAGGCTCCTAAGGAAAGAAGTTGGTGGCTTTTCACTGACTGTTTTGCTTGTGGAGCCAGTATTTTGTCAGCACCAAGCTGGTCAGATGGGAGATTCTGTCCCCCTGCCTCCTTTGATGCTGCTGCTGTGTGAATGGGTTCACCTTGTTGATCCAGTGGAAGACTGAGCCTGAGGGTGAAGAAGGTAAACAGGTTCCTGTGGATCACCCAGCTGAACTGATTCATCTTCCCCAGGGAAGCAGCAAGATTTTGTGGCTTGGTGGGAAGAGCTGGAACCAGCCTACAGCTGAGTGTGCACTGTGGAAACACTCATTCATGAAATGCGTGTTTGGATCCTGGAAGGATCATGTGTTGTGTGAAGTCTCTGCTCTCTGAGCAACAGCTTCTTTGCCTCCTGTGCTGCTACAGGTCCTGGCAGGTGCTTGCCTCCTGCACCCCATGGAGGTGTCCCTCCTGCAGGACATGGCGGGAGAGGCTTTGATGTCTCTCTTGCAGGCAGGAAGGTGCTGTTCCTGCTCCCTCAGGACTGCATGTGCTGTGGGAAGTCTTGAGGAGTCTCCCAGGCTTTGGGAGCAGAGGAAAGTTTGTGAGGCCTCTGCATCAAAACACAGTGGGGATGAGAATGTGATGCCATGTGAGGAGAGGTTGCTCAGGCCCCTCACTCGTGAGCCCCAGCGCTGTCCCTGTGTTTTGGGGATGTTTGCCCTTGTCCCAGGCCTGGGAGAAGACAGTGGTTTCTCTAGGGCCTGAACAGAGTCCTTGATGCCACCTGAGCCTGCATGACCCCTGAGCAGCTGGCAGCAGGGACACCAGCTCCCAGCAGGCTGTCGTGTGTTGAACTGTGCTGCGAGTGCCTCTCGGCGCTGGCCCCGTGCCCTGGCAGAGCTCTGTGTCCCAGCCCTTTGGGATCTTGCTCTCCTGGTGGGATCTCCCTTGCCCTGCAGCAAAGGGGCAGAAAGATGAAATCCATCAGGGGCAGAAGGTTGAAAATGAGTATTTTTGGAGCCTCTGTCTCTTCCTCAGTTGCCCTGTGTGGCTGCAGCTGCTGCTTCTCCTGTCTCTAGCACCTCAGCCCTGACAGAAGGGCTCCTGGTGCCACATGTCTCTGGGCAGACCCCAAGAGTCCTGTGCCCCTTTGGCTGTCCTACCTGCTGTCCTACCTGATTGTAGCCTGGGGTTTTTGGTGTTGGGGATGCATGTAGCATCAGGAAGCTGGGTTGGAAAGCCTGGCTGGGCAGAGGCCGGGTGTGGGGTTGTCCCTGCTCAGCATGTCTCTGCCTTGTGTGTTGCAGTGTTCTTGGGGGCCAGGAATGCCCACTCGCTCCTGAAACGCTTTCCCAGAGCCAATGGCTTCCTGGAGGAGATCCGGCAGGGCACCATCGAGCGGGAGTGCATCGAGGAGGTCTGCAGCTATGAGGAGGTCAAGGAGGTGTTTGAGAACAAGGAGAAGACGGTGCGTTTGTCCTGCCCTGCTCCTCAGTGCACGTGTGAGGGCTCACAGCTCAGCAAGCTGGAGACAGAAGGAAAGCACAGGGGGAACAGCCTCTCCTGTTCCCTTTGTCCTCTTCTGTCTGCAGGCAGCATGTGGTGGCCTCACTTCCCAGCATTTCCCTTCCCCGGCAATGGCCTCACCTTGGTTTTGCCAGGACACCCTGCCCACGGCTGCAGGTTGAGCTGGTGCTCCCACAGCACGTATGGCAAACCTGGGCTGTTGTCCTTGATTCTCTAGGCTGGGGTTGGTGTGGAAGAAATTTTTCCCTGCCTGGTGTGGGGGCTGTTGAGGGACAATCCCATGACCTTTTGTGTTTGTTCCCACAGCGCCTCAGGTGGAAGGGGTCGGGGACATCCAAAATGCTGCCCCTTTTGTGAGCCTGGGGAGGGCAGTGATTATTGCTGGTGGTGGTCAGGGGGTCCTTCTCCCACGTGCAGCACGTGATGGGTGTTTCTCTGTTCCTGTCGCAGATGGAGTTTTGGAAAGGCTACACCAGCTCTGTGTACTCTGTCAAGGACCCCGGGCACAGCACGGAGCGCTCTGACGCTATGTACGTGGTGGTGCCCCTCTTGGGAGTGGCTCTTCTCATAGTCATCGCCCTCTTCATCATCTGGAGGTGCCAGCTGCAAAAGGCCACCCGCCACCGCCCTTCCTATGCCCAGAACCGTTACCTGGCCAGCCGGACGGGCCGCAGCCTCCCCAGGGTCATGGTGTACCGGGAGCGGTCGCAGAGCCAAGGGGAGACCCAGTACCAGCGGGAAGCCAGCAGCCGGGGGGCTGGGGATGGCAGAGCCGGGGGCACCCCCCAGCCAGACGGCACCCTCTGCCCACCAGAGCATTCTGTCTCCGTCCTCTCCAGACTGTCCAGTGCCACCCCGCCGCCTTCCTACGAGGAGGTGACGGGCCACCCGGAGAGCAGCAGCGGCGAGGAGACCAGCGTGTCCTACAGTGACCCTCCGCCCAAGTACGAAGAGATCGTGGCCACGGCCCCTGCTGCGGGCAAATAGCGGCTCTGCCTCCCTCCTGCCTCCTCACACACTCACACTCACACGCCCACCCTCCCTTCACCGTGCCTGGGACCCCCCTTCGGGTGTCCATCAGGCCCCTGTCTCACCTGTACAATCTGGTGCCATCACACAATAGCCTTACCCTCCTAACCAAAAATAGCTGTCCCCAGGTGGGGTGAGGCAGGGCTGTGGGATGGCTCTGGAGCCGGCCAGCCTCCTCCTGCCCCTAGCTCCCCACTCACGTAAGTGCTGTAGCAGCCAGAGCAGAGCAGCAGCTTGTTCCTGGCTCAACCTGGGGGTCTCCCCATGGTGCATTTGATTTCCTCACTTCCCTCTCCAACAGACATAACATTTCCCATGATTAGAGCAGCCTCGCTGCCTCCCTGGGCTGCTGCTCAGCCTCACCCCATGTCCTCATTGGGCCCTGTTCTACTGCTCAGGGCTCTGGGTAGGAGTTGGGGATGCAGGATTGGTGTGGCAAATTTTTGTCCATCCCCGCAGTTGGTGGGGCCAGCTCTGTGTTTGGGGAGATGGTGCTTCCCCCATGTGGATTTGTTGCCAAGTGGGAGTGGGGAGCCCGGTCCACACTGTGGTGCCTGTAGCGATATTTGCTGTGTGGAGATCAGGGAGGAGCAGTCAGGAAGGTGCTCTCTGATCTCCTAGATCCCTTTGGAAAGGGAGAAAGGGCTCGTGGTGGTCTTGTACCTGAGGTAAGTGACTTTGGAGTAGCAGGGCCTTTTCCTGATGCTCTCTGCTTTCCCCCTGTGGGTGCTGAGCAGCTGGAGGCCTGGCTGCTGCAGAGCTGGCCAAGGGGGTCGTCTCTGACCCCGAGCCAAATGTGGTCTCCATGGCTTTAAGTGGTGGGGATCCTCCTCCCTCCTAGAGTCTGGCCTGTCTGGTGTCTGCCCCAGAGCTGAGAGCCTGCAGACAGGCCAAACCTCCCCTCTCCCTACCCCAAACCTCTCTGCCCTGCCTGGCCCCTCTCCTTGGGGCTCTTTGTCCTCCAGAGCAGGTAAAGTGGAATGTGAGACCCCACTCTCTTCCTGGCCCCACCTGGTTTGGTGTCCAGGGCTGTGGCAGGATGTCCTGTTTACAGAGGTGGGAGCCACAAGCCCACACCTTGACAGTCAGGAGCAGGGCCGAGCCCTGCTTGGGTGACTGTGCTGCCAGGGCAGGGCAGAGCCGGGTGCTTTGCTGTGGGATCAGAGTGTCCCCTTCTCCTGGGCAGCCGCCTTTAGGGTGCAGGCAACGGGGCTGTCCTTCCCCAATCATGTCTGATGGATTAAAACAAGGGTTGTGCTCCAACCCCCCCAGAAGCAGCCCAGAAACTCCCAGCACTGCCACCACCCGGTGTTCACCCATCACCAGCCTCTCCACCAGCACCGAAAGGCTATTGTCCATCCATCAGTGGCCTGCATCCCGCCCGGCCCCAGCGATGCTCTCGCAGCCAGTGCCCTCAGCCCAGAGCTGAGGCTCGCCCAGCGTGGCTGTTCCTGGGGCAGGACATGCTGGCACCTTGTCTGTCCCCTCCCCAGCCTTAGCAGATTGGGGTTATGGGGAGAGCTGACAGCGAGCATTGGGGCCAGAGCCTGGAGAGCACCGGAGGGAGACACAAGGGTGCTCCGCATCCTCTGTCTTTGATGCTCAGTCATTATCCNTATTTATTAAAAACCCCTCACTGTCTGAGTGGCACAGGGTGGCTTTTTCCCACAAGGGGTGTTGTGGAGGAAAATGACACCAATAACCCCGCCACGGCTGCAGGACCGTCCCCAGTGAGGATGGGAACGTCTGGGAGTGAACCCCACAGATCCAACTGGAGCCTTGAACTTCACCTGGGCGTGTGGTGTACCCTCTGTGAGAGCTGAAGGGTGTCCTGTGAGCCCCGAGCAGTCGGCAGGTGAGGTGCAGAAAGGTTTTCCGAGGGTCTTTGAGGGGACTGAGGTGCACAGGTTGTCCTGCCGTCCTCTGTGTGTTCCTAAACCCCTTAGATAATCCCCTTTAAATAGCAAGGCTAGGGCAGCGGGGGATTTATTTTAAGTCCTTTCAAACCCAGATTTTACGGTCAGGTCTTGGACCCTGCACCTATTCAGAAGTGTTTAAAACTGCCGCTAATCCCAAAGGGATCATTTTATCGCCGCGGAGGGGCAGAGATTAGCTCCGGCACAGGGCGGCCCCGGGGCTGTGCCGGCCGGGGGCTGCGGGGAGCGGGGTTTGCCCGCAAACATCCCGGGGATGGGGACACGGGGAAGGTCCTGGGTTTGGTTCTGCCCAGCAAGAGCAATCCCTGTGTTCTCGCACGCGGCTGAGCAGGGCTGGGGACAGGGGGGCTCCCGGGGGAGGTGGCACCGGGATGAGTCGCAGCGCGTTAATTACCGGCTGCGGCTTTAAGCGAGGAGGGACCGGCTGGATACCGGG
>VWZW01001164.1:2379-14039 GCA_013397115.1 Edolisoma coerulescens | reverse complement strand
GCCGGGGGCCGGGCTGGTTGCCGGGCTAATTAGCGGAGGCCGGGCTAATTACGGAGGGGCCGGGCTGCCCCGGCCGGCACCGCCCGGTCCCGGCAGCGGGCGCGGCTGTTTACAGGTCCGGCGAGCTGCGTCGGTCTGCGAACGGCAGTAAGTGTCCCTCCCCCGCCCCGCAGTGTCCCCCTTGTCCGGCCGCACGGCCGGGCCGGGGCTCTGCGGGCGGCCGGAGCCGCTGCAGCGTCCCCCGGGGCAGGGCTGGGGTGTCCCCACCGGGAGGGCGTGGGACCCCCCTCCCCCGGTGCCTTTCCCGGCCCGGTCCCCTCGGGATCAGCGGCCGCCGTGCCCGGAGCCACCCCGGGGGCAGCGGGCTCACCCCGAGCCGGGTGAGGAGCCCCTTCCCCTCGCGGTGGTCCCGATCTGCCGGGACAAGGCGCATCCCCGAGCCGAAGCAAACCCGCTGCTCCTTCCAGCTCCCCACGCCGAGAGGCGAACGGGGGGTGCTGGACCAGGCTGGTCCCCCGCCTGCCTTGTTTGGGGTGTCCTGGGCTGGAGAGGGACAGAGAGAGGGAGGTTGTGGAGTTTCTCTCCCCAGGGCAGGTTTTCCTGGCTTGCAGGACTTAAACCCACTCCGGCTTAGTGAGCCGGAAATTCCCTGTCACTGCAGATCCAAGGAGAAGCGCCAAAGCAGAGGCTGAACCTCTCCGGGCGAGTGGGGGGTGTTTGGCAAGAGCTCGAAAAAGCCCTAAGGAAAGTTAAAGGAGGAAATCCAGCCACTTAAACATTTCGTTCTTATGAATTTTGACAGCTGATTTTTTTTTCCTTTCTTAATAGCTTAGTCTCAGAGCCTGCTCCTCACCCCCTCCCATCCCCTTGTTCCTTGGGAGCTGCAGTGGTTTCACAGGTGATTAGAAAATGAACCGATCTGCCCTCTCCAGATTTACTGTTATTAATACGTGCTGGTTTCCCAGAGAACAGGCTGGGAATGCAGCACGGGGTATTTGCTCCTCTGAAGCGCCAAAAACGTAAAGGAGAAATCTGCTGGTCTCCATGGCTTGTACCATGGCTGGGGAGGGGTCTGATGCAGTTTCTCCTGCAGGACTGACACATTTTGGGACCATCCCAGGAATTACTGTCCTGTTTCAGAGTAGGGGGTGCCTTTCTTTGGCAGAATCCACTTTCTTTGGGGTTTTGGGGAGAAGCAGAGGGCTGTGTGTGTTATGAGACCCACGGGATGGGGCTGGGCAGGGTGGTGGGGATGGCGTGGGGCTCCTGCTGGGTCCCCAGCAGTGCCTCCAGGACAGACCCGATGCAGGGACAGGGATGCAGTGTCTCTGCAAGGGTGGAAGCAGGGAATCACCACTGCTGGTGCTGGGCAAACGCCTGTGTAATTAAAAGGTTTTTAATGACAGAGGAGGAGGGAGCAGCACGAGGTGAGTGATCACTGGAAGTGCTGGTCATGGCAGGTGCAGAGCTGGTTCTGCCACCCTCCTGTACCCAGAGTCTCAGGGCCTGGCAGTGATCCTTCCCCAGGGATTTCCTTCTGCTTCTCTACGCTGGGTGAAATCCTAAAGGGTTGCAGGGGGCTGGGGAAAGTGAGAAGGTCCAAAGTGCCCCGAGAATCTGCAGTGAGGGGGGTGGTGGGCAGCCCTGGCTGCTGCTGGCCCCTCTTAGGGTGGAGATTTTTTTCTAGAAGCAAAGAAGGACACCTTTTTGGGCACGGTGAGCTCACAAGGTGGCAGCAGGGAGGGTGCAGGTGTGCTGTGCATGCGTGTTTGGAGTGCCTGGGCAGCACTGGGGTCAGGCTGGGGTCTGCCAGCCTCAGCAGCTCTCACTTGTTGGGGTTTTCTCCTCAGCTGCAGCTTTTTGGGAAAGAATGAAGAGTGCATATGCTGGGAGCCAGGAAGGTGTTTTTTGGGGCTCCTCTCCCAAAAGCATACATTGATTGCCCTCTGCTTGTATGGCTTGGTGAAAGTCTTGGGACACTGTGTCCCCAGAGCACTCCTCAAAGCCCTAGGACTTGGCAGAGGGGAAACTGAGGCACAGGGCCATTGTGTGTCCTGAGAGCTGCAAAACACCCCAGGCAGTGTCTGTGTCCCATGTCCTGGTCCTGCTGGTGGCTGCTCCCAGGAGCAGTGAGAACTGGGGGCTGTGTCCCTCCTTGGTGCTGGTCCCTCCCTGGAAGAAAGCCGAGCTGGGGGCTCTGCTCCAAGCTGGGGAAGGGGATGTGTGCTTTTCCTTCCCCTCTGGGAGGGTGGTTCAGCATCTGGCAGCTCTGCTCAGGGCAGAGTCCATCCTTGGCTGGATGTGGGTCACCCGAGGAGTGCTGGATCATGGGGGCAATGGGGCATGGCCCTGGGGATACTGTAGTGAACGTTTGTGGGGAGAGAAACTGAGCACCAAACTGAGCCCGTGGTGACCTGGAAGCTCGTCACCAAAATGTGTGTTCTGCTTTTAGAAAACCTCCTTTTTCCTCAGAGGTGTAGATGAACACAAAAATGCGATCCCAACCCTCCAAAAAACGTTACTTGTGGATGGAAAAGAATTTTTTTTTACTAGTTTTTAGGGTACACTGAACTGTGTGCTGAGCCCTTTCCTTGCTGCCAGTTGAGGCAGGGGGTTCTAAGCTCATACGTGGCTCCCAGGACACCTGCAGCCTTGTCCCTGCCAGCTGGGCATTGTGGGACATCCCATTCTCTCAGACAGCTCTGCACTGTCTGTCTTTTGGGTTGTTCCTGCCTGAATTTTAGCTTATAGCCCGTTGTGTTTTCCCTGTGCAGGTGCAAGAAAAGCTGCCCCCGTTGTCACCTTTGGAAGCGCTGCTCCTGTTGCCACTTTCCAGCTTTCTTTCCCCTCTGTGTGAAACCCCAGGACGCCTGAGGACACCTGCAAAGATGTGGCCGCTTTGGGGGCTGGACCTGAACCAGGTGCGCTGTGACCTGCTCTTCACAGAAGCCATCAACCAAAGGATGCAGGTTCCCAACAGGCTGAAGGTGGCAGAGAGCTGCAGCCCTGGGGACAGGAGGACAAGGACAGAAGATGTCCCTCCATCCTTTCGGATGCACATCCCTGATAGGATTTCTCTTGCAGGTAAAGCCCTGGGTTGTCTTTTGGGGTGGCTGAAGGTTGGTGGGGCACTACAACATCCCAGGGATGTATAAACCCCCCAGTCATTTGCTTTGCTAGGGGAGAGGATGGGGGCAGGTAATGTAGGCACTTTTCTTCAGGAGGGTAGGACAGGATGGTGGATGGCTTGGGAAGAGGTGGGCAAAGGTCACCAACAGAAGTCAGGAGGGGCCTTTATTCCAATGGATGCGGAGCAAAATGTGGAGGCATCTCCCTCCATGTCCCTTCCAGCTCCCTCTTGGCCTTTGGCAGGGTCCCTGCTTTGGGATGCAGGACATTTGGCCCTGTCTTTGGCAACCAGCTCTGAAGCCTTGCTGTCCTGAAGCAGTGGGTCTGCCTCTCTGGGCTGTCCGGAAAAACCCAGGGCATGGTGTTTGTCCATCTGGCACCAGACACAGGCTTGACTCTCTCCATGGGTGCATCTCTCTTCTCTCCTCTCCTGAGGCCATTCAGGTCAGCTTAACTCTTCCCTCTCTCCTTTCTGTAGAGATACCAGACACCAGTTTGAGGCCAGTCCTGTTGACCCAGCCAAGGAAGGTCCCGTCTGTCGTGGTGCACGTGTCCCCAGACCCCTCTGGGGACCTCCCTTTCCTGCCCTCAGCCAGCAGAGCCAGCGCCCAGCGCCGCAAGCGATTGGTACCGTACGGCAGGGACGGGGGGAGCTGGGCTGGGGAACGGGAGCAATCCCAGCTTTGGGGTTCTCCACATGGCTGTTACCACCCCGAGCCAGGATCCATCTCCCCGGAGGGCCTAGGAGTGAGGGGTAGGGATGGTGGGATCTCTTTCTGTCCCAGAGCCAGTGCACACCCGCGTGCTGGGATGTTGATTCAGCCACATCTCCTGCTGCGTTTTGTGGGCAGGGGGCAGGCTAAGGTAGGTGCAGTCCCACCACAGGCTGCTGCTGCTACTTTTAAAGTCCCTTTTCAACCTGTTTTTCTTCTTGATGAAGTACGAGGTGGAGCTGGTTCATCACTGCAGTGTAAAGGGTTCTGGGGACAGAGCCAAAAGCAGATTTTAACCTTGTGTGAAACTCTTTCAAAGAGAGGTCCCAGGCATGGGCAGGCAAAGACTTGGTTTGGCTGCTGGAGCTGCTGTTCTGCCTCCTCAAGTGCTTCAACCTCCCTGAAATTCAAGATGGGTTGGGTTCAGGGTTTTTTGATCTGGTTAGAGTTCAGATCAGCAGGCTCGTGCTGGGACCCTCTGTCTGCTCTGGGTGTCTCCCCACCTGCACCAGCATCAGGCCACCAGCCTGGGGCTCCTGTAGCGCTCCCACCGAGTGCTCTCCCCATGCAGATGGGCTCCTGCAGCCCACCCAGGGCAGCAGGCTGGGCTCAGCTCTGTGCTGACGTGGTTGTGTTTGATTCCCACAGGGCCATCACAGCAGCAGGTCCCGGCGGGACAGGACCCCGAGTGACTGTGCCCAGCTGGCCTTGCCCAGCCCAGGACAGCACCATGAGGGGTGAGCACGGGCCCAGCGTCCCCAGGGGTGGGTGGGGAGCAGCATCTCCTCTCACTGGGCTGTTTTGGAGCTCTCTGGTGGTGTTGTCCTGAGAGGGGCATGGGGGATCCAAATCAGAGCAATGCCTGGCAAGTCCTGCTCATCCATGAGAGGAACACGGCCTTTGGTGTCAGAGACGTTTGTGCTGGGCAGCTTTGAAGGCAGCTGTGTTGTTCCTCAGGCCTCTGCTTATGGCCTTGGGCTCCAGAGTCTCTGCAGTGGGGAAATTGTCTCTGAGCTAATCCTGGAGCAGGGACTACTGTCCCACTAGAAGTCCAGAGCTGTCCTGGGTGGCAGGAGAACAGCATGGCACACAGCCATGCTTGGCTTTGGAGGAGTCGGGGAGCTGCCTCTGAGTCTGGGGGCTGCTGGAGAGGCTTCTCCCAGCTGATGACATCGGGGTCTGGGTGCCGGTGGCATTGCCCAGAGATGCTTGGAGCTGCTGAAGGGATGAGGGGCAGTGCCTCATGCCAGGCTGTGCCCTGGTGTGCGAGGCCAGGGAGTAACAGGAGTGATTCTGTGTGCACCCAGGCCGGACTCGTGTCCCCTGCCCACTCCCAGTGCCCCATTCCCCCTCCTCATGGAGGCAGGCAGGATCTACTCCATGCAGAACATCTTCCAGACCATGTGCCTCCTGGGCCAGGTGCTCTTCCACCGTGTCCAGGACTCTCTGCGATTCCCAGCGCCGTCCAGGTGACTTCGGCTTGTCCTGAGCCAGCTCTCTGTCACTCTGCCAGGACTGGCTGTGCCTTGCTGAGGCGTGAGCTCTGTGAGCTGTGGGCTGCAGGATGGTGCTGCATGGCTGCCCTGGCCTTTCTTTCTCACCTGTCCTGTGTGCCAGCTCTGGGTGCCGGGCCTTGGAGCACCTCACTAACCCAGCCAGGCTTGAGTCTGCTGCTCAGCTTAACACCAGTCCCCTGGGCACCCCGAGTGACCCAGCGCTGCTGTGACATTGTGAATAGCAAGGACTAATTTTTCTGTATGCTGTGATAGCTTGTTGGAGAGGGGTGTGTGAGGGGAATCAAAATCCAGAGCAGATGGCCTGACCCAGGTGCTGTCCCTGAGACAGCCTCTCCTGCAGGCTCCCAGCACCTTTGGCTGTGTCTTGGTCACTCTTCATTAGCCTTTGCATGAACTAGCTGCACCCACCCCACAGCCAGTGCCCCTGGCCAGGGTGTGCTGTGCTTTTGTACTCCCTGGAGCAGGTCTGCAGTGGCCTCAGTCCCTCCAGATGTACTGGAGGAACCATCTCCACCCCTCTTATCTGCGCCACTGCTGTAAATTCTGTTTGTTTGAAGACATCCTTGCAGCCTTAAGGTGTCCCCACTGCTCTAAGGCTGCTGAGCACCTGGAGGAACATCTAAATACTTCTCATTCTCCTTGAGCAAAGCCTCCAGGCAGGAAGGGAGGAGAGCGAGCATCCATCATCGCATCCATCTTCGGTGGCATGTCCTGCCTTCCCTCCCCAGCTGGCTGCTGCTTGCTGATGATGCAAAGCAACGTCTCTGCTCTTAAAAACAGCAGGCCAAGGCTGTCTTCAAACATCTTTTTAATTTCTTAATGACCAAGAGATCTGGTTAGTGGCCACATAAGACCTTCTCCCTCCTCCCTCCAGCAGTGGAGGACATTCAGGCCATGGTAGCCTGCAGAGTAATGCAGTGGGATGACTCCGGGGCCTCTCCCCAGGTCTTGATCTCCCTTTGAAACCAGCCACCCTCAAACACTTCTTCTTAGTACTTTACATCCTTTCAGATGCAGACATCCCTTCAATATGACAGCTTTGTACCCCTGTGCAACAGTAAAATAAACAAAAAGACTGTGCCGACTTGTTTGTCCTGAAATTTTAGTAAAGTCTGGAATATCTGGCTGACAGTGACCTCTTGAAGGGTATGAGTCAATCAGAAGGCAATTTCTAGTCTCCACTCTAAAGGGTGTTCACCTGTATCAACTGGGATTTTGAGTCAGAAGCTGCAGGATGTGTCCTTTTTTCATGGTTCTCTGCCAGGGAGAATTGCTTTTTCTTTCTGTTGTGGCTGTCACTTTACACTGCAGCTACATTTTATTTGTGAGGTATTACCTCACAAATGGAGTTTCAGACAGAGATCCAGTGAATCTCCACATGCTCTTCTGGCTTGTCTTCAGCGAGATCAGCGTCATGTTGCAAACAGGGATAAACACCTTCTCCTCCCCAGGGTCTCCAAGGAGCAGGGTTAGGTGCTTGTTAACCCCTACAGGATCAGTGAGTGCCTGTGTGAGTTAGTTATTGGTGTGCACAGGGGAGTTTTGGTTGCAGAACAGCTGATTTTGGCTGGCCTATGATAACAGGAATTTTTATTTTTATTTTTCTTACTGGGGATCTGCTTTATTTTGTGACTCAGTGCTGGGGACCCTGTGCCTCCAGGGACTGCCCTGGAGATCAGTGGTCTGTGCTGCCTCTGCCAGTGCAGCAGCTAATCCCAGTGGGGGCCCCTGTGTTTCCAGGGAGGGAAGAAAGTAGTGGACATTTGGGTCGCTTGTTTATGTTTCAAATTGCAGGTAAGATTTGCTACAAGAGCAAAAAGTGATAGCTCCCTCCAGCCGATGGCAGCTTCCTCACCTGCTGATGTAAATGGGATCACCCCTAAGTGGGATCACCCCTCCACTTCTGCATTGGTCCTGTGATACCTATTTACCTGACTGGCTCTAAAGATGATTTATCCAGCCCTCAGTGAATTCCTGGGACTACAGAGAATGGATGCTTAGTAGATATGTTTTCTTTGTTGGATCTCTAAAGAAATACCAGCATGTGTTTATGTGTTTCCCCTGGTACCTGTCACGGCATGTGCTGTCTGTTTGTCCCGATCCCTTTGCCTGCATGCTGGGGGGGTACAAATGTGCATGGTGGGGTTAAGAAGAGACGAGTGGATGCTCTGCAGGTGCTGTTTGCTTCCTCCTGGTGCTGCCCCCAGCCTGGGGACACACCCTGCCTGCATGGCTCAGCTCAGCTCCCCGTGGCAGGGCTGCGTTTGTGGGGTGTCAGGTGCACCCCACGAGCAGTGCTTGTCCACCTGCAGCTCTGCTTTCCTTTCCCAGCTCCCAGGAGCCCAGCCCAGCTGCAGAGAGCGCCTTGGAGGAGGCCGGGGTGACGGAGGTGGTGGCGATGAGAAGGCAGGTGAGATGGGGGTGATGGGCTGCAAATGTTTCCTGGGAGAGCCACAGGGAGTGGGTGAGGAGGCTCCAGGGGTCAGTTGGTCAGTCCTGGTGGGCTGGTGCTGTCAGGCTGGTCCTGCCTTAAGGAGAAGCAGGAGAGGACTTACATGGGGTTGATCCATCGAGCTCCTACCCAGAGGGGCTGAAGGGCTGCAGGACACAGCCAGACCCCTCTGGTGGCAGTGAGGGGGGCTCAGATGCTCTTTGATGGGAAGAACCTTTTCCTGAAGCATCTGCTGCAGACTTGAGGTGCTGCTGCCAATCCTCCCACACAAAGGTAGCTGCTGCTTTAGAAAAGGAGGACCTGAAGGAGGCAGCAGCTCCCATCCTTCCATCCCTTGCTGTCCCACGCTTCTGGGGTGCTGACAGCATCCTGCAGGGCTGACAGTGGCCCCACTTCTTCCCTTGCAGCTGGCAAGGATCTCGGGGAGGCTCCGTGTGCTGGAGAAGCAGTGCCAGGCCTGGAGACAGAAGGAGGCCCTGGTGTACTCCGTGATGATCTCTGCTTGCCTCATCAACACGTGGCTCTGGCTGAGAAGATGATGGCCCGTGCCCGACCTCCCCTGCTCGCCCTGGCAGGATGGGTGAGGACAGGGAGAGGAATACTTGCCAGCAGTGAAACTGTTTCTTCTTGACTAGGACTGCTTTTTGCACTGTGGGCCCTCAAGAATCTGTGTCTTTCGGGCCTTGATGACAGTGAAGGTGTGAGAAGCTGCTCGGAAGAGCTGAGGTCTCCTAAGAACTTGGTGGCTGGCACAGGAGGTGTCTGTTCTGTGCAGTTGCCCTCAGGCTGCCAGAGGAGATGCAAACCCAAGGCGTTGGGTGTTTGTGGACGTGGGGTCCTGTTACAGTCAAAACCTGTGGTGGGCTCAGTCCCCTGGCCACATCCCACCTTGGAGAACTCAACTCTGACCCCACAGAAGTTCTCAGCCGACCGCTGTGGTCTGTTCCTCATCTGTAGAGTGGCTGAGTGTTTCGAAGCTTCTGGTGGGCTTTCTCTTCTTCCTTGTGCAACTGCTGTCTGGTGGAGGTAATGCTGCCAGGTCTCCTGTGCCACAGCCCCTCTTCCAGGAATGGAGCTGGAGAGGCCAGGGGCTCCCATCCCTGCAGCCACAGCAGGTTTGCAGATGTTCAGATCCAGAGTGACTGAAGAGCCTGGCTGACATCTGGGCTTATCCAGGTTCTTTCCCAGAGAGATTCACACGGGAAACCTCACCATGGTGACTCTCTGGATTATAAAACCTCATCCCAACAGCGATAGCACCAAACAGGTCAGGGAAAATAGATATTTGTTAGGCTCCCAGTGGCAGAGGGGAGTGTCGCTCCCAGGTCTTGCTGCCAAGCTGTAACTTCGATGATGGTGCAAGAACATGGGTGAGGGAAATTCCTGACCTAGATGCTCTTTAGCTGTGAACAAGCTCAGTTCAACAGCTTTTCTGTTTGTTTCCTTCTCTAGAGTTTAGTGACACCTGAATCTGAGGTGACTTTGAGATGTTTTTGGTGGTTCCTCCAGCACATCTGCTGGAGTTGTGCCTGCAAGGCCCTGGGGGCAGGTTTTGGCAAGGCTTAACAGGACCTCTCTGTGCCACCTCTACCTAATTATAGCTGGATCTACATGTCATCCAGATGTCCCAGTAGCTTATTTACAGACATCAGTGCTTGGGTGTCTGCTGCTTGACACCGCGTCAAGCGTCCGTGACTGTAAATCTGGCAGCTGGACAGTGACTAATAAATAACTGTCCCAGAGTAATTGCAGGTCTGAACCTGTGGCTGATTGCTGAGCTGAGGAGAGCGCTGGGATTTACCGCAGGCGAGAGCCAGGGTGGTGTGGTGGGCTCGGTGTGCTGTGCTGTGGCAGGGGGGATGTGCAGGACAGGTGGCTCCTGTGGCTTGAGGCCCAGGAGTGTGGTCAGGGTCACCAGAGGACCTTGCACAACTGTTCTGTATAAGGGGGCTGTGAGTCGTGCCAGGAAATGAGGTGAATTGTGTCTGGTTTCTCTCCTTTGAGAGGTGTTGACATGTTTTGGAGGAAGCTTGTGTTTGGGGTTTGCTTTAAGCTGTATTTTAGGGTGAGAAGGGATGAGTTTGGGAGGGCACACCACCTTCAAAGTGTGGCTTGAAGATGTTTGGAGGAGAGGTGGTCAAACTGGATGTGTTCCCATGGGCTAATTACTGGCAGGTTGTGGAAGATATAATATGACTTTTATGTAAGGCATCAATTCTGGTGTAAATCTGGAAACACTGAGCACAAAATGCATATTTTAATAAACTCTGTGTGTTCTGGACATGTTTGTTTCCTGTGGAGTCTGATCCTGATATCCCAGTAGGTGGGAACAGGTAAGGTTTATTCCCTTGGCAGCAGGACTGTGACCTGCTTGTGGATGTCTCAGCCCCAGCTGCCCTGGCTGAGGGGGGATCTGAAGGAGAAAAGCTTCTGGTTAATGCTGTTCCTGTTGGAGTGTGATGCTTTTATTTCCTTTTTTTCTCTTCCTTGCCTCCTCCTCCTGGCTGCTTTGTCCCAGGGCAGCACACGTGGCAGGGCTGGGTGTCCCCAAGGGCCACTGCCACGACGACAGGCACAGCAAATAAAGCATCTTGTGCTCGAGGGAGCTCCGAGGGAGCAGCTCCTGGAGTTCCCATGTCCCTTCTGGAGGCAGCTGCAGGCAGGGAGCAAAAAGAGAGTTGGAAGGGGGATGTGTTGCTGCCAGTGCTCCTTGTGAGCTGTCACCTGGGGTCTGTGATGTGGGGACAAGAGCAGGGTGACATCCTGTGCTGCTGGGTGCTCGCCCAGGAACCACAGCCCCAGCCAAGGCTGAGAAATTCTGTTTCCTCTTTGAACTCCCTGCTGCCTGGGTGCTCGGTGACATCAGAACAAGGGGAATCTAAGGCTTTGAAGGGGAAAGTAAAAGGTAAACCTTTGATAGCAAAGATAAAAGAGACTCCCAGCGCTGGTGCTTTCAGATCAGCCCTGCACAAGGTGCAGGACTCCATGTGCCCGTCAGGGACGGATCCAGCCTCAGCCACTGCAAGTGGTCAGAGCCTGGAGGAAGAGGGTAAAAACTGATTCTCTTCCTTACGGCCTTGGTGATGCAGATTTTCAGCTAACTGGGCATTAGAATGACTTCTGAGCAAAAGAAGAGGGCAGAAACTGGTGAAAGGTGCATTTCATGATCACCTTCAAACTCTGCAGCTCTCTTTGATGGGACTCCAGAGCAGCACTTTTGGTCCCCTGCTCCGCCAGCATGCGAAGAGGTAAGTGGATGTGAGGGTGTTAAAGTGTGTCTACTTTTTACAATTTTCCTTCCTAGCAGTAGCTGTGGCACAACCTCCAAAGCAGGGAAATAATCCATCTTTGTTTTCCCCAGGGCAGGGGGCTGGGAGGGGAGTGGGAGCAGAAACCTGGGGGAGCAATCCAGGTGCATCCCCCGGGGTGGCAGGACCTGAGCCCATCTGGGGGGTGCTGGCTGTGCCTGTCCCTCGGTGGACAGTGACCCTTCACCGAGGGGACTCAGGGGTCACTGGGCACAGAGCTGCTCAGGATGGCTGTGATCTCCAGCTGGGCACTGTCCTGGAGTTGTCTGTGGTCTCTCTAGCCCCCGAGGAGGTGACAGGTGGGGGGAGAAGGGAAATGGAGCATCCCCGAGCAACACTTTCCCCTCCTCCCCTTCCATCCCCAGACACAACACTGGCTGCTCAGCTCCTCTGGAGTGTGCCTTGCTGCTCAGGGCATCCAGGGTGCTCAGGGGATGTGCGTGCAGGGCGGTGACAGACACACGGGTGTGTGCACTGTCCCCGCTGCCACCACCTTGTGCTGCCCTGGCTTTGTGCTTTAAAAGCCGGAGCACTCCGGAGG
>VWZW01001160.1:0-10591 GCA_013397115.1 Edolisoma coerulescens | reverse complement strand
CTGGGGGGCACTTCGGGGGGTCTGATGGATTATGAGCTGCCTCTCACATGAATGTCCTGTGGATGTAGCCTGTGGGGTTGGGGGTTCCACAGCTGGGCCAGTTTGTGTAAGGGAGGATGGGTGTTCACTGCCTCTGACCAGAGGTTACACCCGAAACCTCCTCCCCCCACCTCGTTTCAGGGGGGAGTCTGTGCAAACCTGGCTTCTGTGGGCTGAGGTCTCCCCCACCCTAAACTCAGCCAGGGAAGAATCTCTGCTGTGTTTGGCTTTCTTGTGGATGCATTCTTCTCCCTCAACCTTTTTTGTTTTACCCTAGATCTGAGGTGATTAAACAAGTGTGTGCTCTTTATCTTATCTAGGTAGCTTAATTCGCAGTCCAAAGTTCTTCAGGGAGGCTTCTGTGGTTGTAGCTTCTTTATAGTCTTTGCTATAATGGGCAAAACTTCATAACAATGTTTAAGGCATGAACCATTTCGGTCCCTGACAGTGCCAGATAGCATGAAAGTAGTAGTTGTAATGTTGCTTACTACTGTTGTATGGTTTTTTGTTCCAAGAGGTAAATATATTTGAAATAAACTGTGAGGTTGTAATGCCAATGCATTTTCTTTAGTAGAAATTCAGTAGTTAACCTATAACAAGGTCTGTCAATGCAAAAATGTCAGTATTGAGCTAAGAGCTGAGAACCAAAAAAGCAGATGTTTAGGACCAATATTATAAGAAATATTTGAGTATTCAATATGTATTAAAGGATCTAGAACAGATCTTGTTTTACTGAGAAGCATTTTTACTTAGCTGATTTTTTTGCTCTATTACATGTAAGACAAAGAGCTTTTCATTAAAAGCAGGGGGGGTTTTTGGAAAATTTTTCTTTTGTATTGTAATATTAAGGCTGACAGTCCTGCACTCATTTACTTGCCTGATCGTAAGAGAAAACAAATAACTAGCATGTTAAAAAAGTACAAATATCCAGTAATTACTGTAGAAGTATCAGTTATTGCAGCTGTAGAAGCCTCTTTTTTCATCATTTTAGATTTGAAAATATTTTATGACAGATATTTTTCCTTGCTATACACCTGATATTACTTGAATTTTCATGTTCACTACTTTCAGTTGTGAATATTTACTTTAACCTGAAACTTAAAAAACTATAAAAATCAGCATATTTCTGAGAGAGGATATTGATTTATTGTCAGCATGCTTATGTTTTGTTTAAAAATGCACAGTTTAAGTATTACTTTAACACCTGTAATAATTTATTATATGAACATAATTTAATTAGGATTTTTCTTTGCTTATGCTTCTACAGTCCATACAGGGACACTGTTTCTTAATATCTTTGGATGTTTGGCCTGGTTTTACGTTGATGCTACGCGAGGGATTGATTTTGGATTGAGTATTCTCTGGTTCTTGCTTTTTACCCCTTGTTCTTTTGTCTGCTGGTACAGACCACTTTATGGAGCTTTCAGGTAAGAACTTCAGCTTGATTTAAAATCTTTACAAAAAATACTTCACTTGTTGAAATGCACTGGCATTCCAGAATTTGTTTGTTTATCATTAAGATAATCCTTCAGTGTAATTTCATTAGAAACAAGTAGAACATTTACCATTAATTCAATTGCTGTATCTGAAATGCTGATGGCAATAGTTAGGAATATCATAGAATATCCTTTAAAATATTTTAAAACCATTAGCTCCTGAGAGCACTGAAGGTCTAGGAGTGCATCTGAAATGCTTGTACATCAATTCACACAGTATGAGAAACAAGCAAGGTTAGGTGGAAGCATCAGCTCCCAGAGCTATGATATCATTGGTATTAGTGGGACTTGGTGGAATGAGTCCCACAACTGGACTGCTGGAATAGAGGGCTACAGGCTGTTCAGGAGGGATGAGCAGAGCAGGCCAGGTGGAGGAGTTGCATTGAATGTAAGGGAGAGGTTTGATTGTACAGCCCTTAGGGTTAGGGATTATATGGTTGAGAGCCTCTGGATGAGGATTAGGGAGATGGAAAACAGAGGAGATGTTGTAGTGGGTGTCTACTACCAATTGCCTAGCCAGGATGATAGCAGTGATGAGTTATTCTATAGGCAATTAGGAGAAATCTCTGGATTGGTAGCCCTTGTCCTTATGAGGAGATTTCAACTTCCCAGACATCAACTGGGAATACCATATTGCTGTGACAAGCAAGCATGGGAAATTCCTGAAGTTTCTGAAAGAACTTTTTAACACAAGGACTCAGGAAAGATGCCCTCCTGGACTTGTTTGTGAATAGAGAAGGATTCATGGGAGATGTGATGGTTGGTGGTTGTCTTGGCCACAGTGACCATGAAATTGTTGAGTTGAAAATTTTCAGTGTAATGAGAAAAATGGTCAGCAGAGTTCTAAGCTATTCAGGGAGCTACCTAGCAGAGTACCTTGATTTTGAGGGCTTATGGGTCTGCAAGTGTTGGTCAGTTTTTAAGAACCACCTTTTAAAAGTGCAGGAGCAGGCAATTCCACCGTGTCAAAAGCCAAGCAAGTGAGGCAGAAGAACAGGGAGCTCCTTGTGGAACTAAAGAGGAAAAAGAAATTGGATGATCTCTGGAAGAAAGGTCAGGCTTAGCAGCAAAATTACCCAGCCGTGGTTCTCATATGCAGGGAGAGGACATGAAATGCCAAAGCTGAGCTAGAATTGAAGCTGGGCAGTGTTTTGTCAGACAAGAAGGGCTTTTTAAAGTATGTCAATAGCAAGAGGAGGGCTAAAGAAAACATTGGACTGCTACTTGATGATGATGGTCACTTGAATAATAGGGATAAAGAAAAAGCAGAGGCATAAAATGCTTTTATTGTCTCAGTCTTTAATAATACTGAGTCAGAGGACCGTGAGTGTGGTAACAGTGACTTTCCATTTGTGGACACTGAAATTGTGAGGGACCAGCTGTATCAGTTGAATGTTCACAAGTCTGTGGGGCCTGATGGGGTCTGTGGGGCTCTGATCCAGGGTATTGAAGGAGCTAGCAGAGGTTATGGCAGGATCCCTCTCAATAATCTACTAAATGTCCTGGGAGCCTGGGGAGGTACCCCCTGGCTGGAAGCTAGGCAATGCTATTCCAATTTACAAAAACAGCATGAGAGAAGACCCAGGGAACTACAGACCTGTTAGTCTAACCTCAGTTCCTGGAAAAATTGTGGAGAGGGTCATACTAGGTACTACTGAAAGGCATTTAAAGACCAATGCAATCATCAGGCACAGTCAACATGGATTCACAGAGGGAAAGTCCTGTTTAACTAATTTGATATCTTTCTATGGTANTGATGATACCAAACTGAGAGGTACTGTTTGCTCTCTTGAGGGACAATAGGCCTTGCAGAGGGATCTAGGTAGGTTGGAGCACTGGGCAATCATTAATGGCATGAAATTTAACAAGTTCAAGTGCCAGATCCTGCACCTGGGACAGAGTCATGCTAGGCACAAGTATAGATTGGGAGAGGAGTGGCTGGAGAGCAGCCCTGCAGAAAGGGATCTGGGAGTGCTGGTCAGCAGCAGGCTCAGTATAAGTCAGCAGTGAGCCCTGGCAGCCAAGAGGGCAAACCCCATCCTGGGGGACATCAAACACAGTAGAACCAGCTGGTCAAAAGAGGTGATGATCCTGCTGTATTCAATGCTGGTGTGGCCTTACCTTGAGTACTGTGTGCAGTTCTGGGCCCCACAAGTTAAGAAGGATGTGAAAGTCCTTGAATGCATCCAGGGAAGGGCAACCAAGCTGGTGAAAGGGCTGGAAGGAATGTCCTGTGAGGAGCAGCTGAGGACACTGGGTTTGTCTAGTTTGGAGAAAAGGAAGCTGAGGGGTGACCTCATGGCTCTCTACAGCTTCCTGGGGAGGGGAAGTGGAGAGGGAGGTGCTGAGCTCTTCTCCCTGGGATCCAGTGAGAGGACACGTGGGAATGGTTCAAAGCTGGGGCAGGGGAGGTTCACACTTGACAGTAGGAAGCATTTCTTTACTGAGAGGGTGGTCAGACACTGGAACAGGCTTCCTAGAGATGTGGTTGATGCCCCAAGCCTGTCAGTGTTCAAGAGGCATTTGGACAATGCCCTTAATAACATGCTTTAATTTTTGGTCAGCCCTGAAGTGGTCAGGCAGTTGGACTGGATGATCACTGTAGGTCCCTTCCAACTGAAAATATTCTGTTCGATTCTATTTATAGCTTCTACCACTGACATAGTATTTGTAGGAAATATTTAATTTTGTATTGTGCTGGTAACAGTTTTAAGGAAAATTCTCATTAAATCTGTATCCCTTCATGGGCAGGTTAATAGTTAAGGGTATCTTCAATAGTTGGCTTCCTGAATGAACTTCATAAAACTCTAGACTTAAAAAATCTTATGTTGCTAAGTGACCTGTATAGTGTCTGTAATTGAAGTAGGCTGATATTCTTAAAAATGAGTAGATCAGGTATATATTAATTAACTTCCAGTATTTTTCCTAGTTTTTAGCAATCTGGATTTTGAAAAACTTCACAAGCTTGACATGTGGTATCTTCGTCTTGAAAAATAGAATGGTTGGTTTGAATGCAAAATTGAACTCCTTTTTTTTGGTGAAAATCAGCATGTAGAGATTCTTAATTCCCATACTCTCTGAGTATTTTTTTTTAATTTCCTTTTCAGATTGAAATGAATCAGGATATTCTCAGTTTAAATGCACTAATTTTTTTTAGAGATAGACAGATAGCCATAAATTTCAGTTGAGCATAATCTTTAGACTAAATGAGATGTTTCTTTTTGCTAGCCAAGAAGATATTGCTGTACCTACACATCTTTGCGGAATTGTATAGTCTAACTTGCATTTGCTTGTATACTAAATTCTTACATCCTTAAGGATAAAACATGAGAGGAGTAATTTACTAGTCTAACTTTTGTTGATGACTTTGGTTACAATGTGGGTAGAACTTAAGATAAATTAAAAATATGGAGAGTTGACAGTATTTAAAAATTATAGTATTTCATTTTCATCATAAATATTGCATGTTCTCTCTTAATAGTGTTCTTTTATATGAAATTATTGTTCCTGATTTGGTGGAGTTCAGTGTCATGTTATCTTTCAGGGTTTTAGATTTAGTAAATCCTTAGCATTTCTTAGTGAATATTTATTGTTTGGAAAAGGAAAATTACTACTTGCATATTCAATTTTCAATCATTTGTTCAGCTGAAATAGGGTGAACTTGTTGAATAAATGGAAATTAACAAATTCCCTTCTGCAGAAAGACCTATTACTGGCAAATTCTTGTTCAGTGACCTAAGTGATCTTTAGTTCCTTTAGAAATTTGGTAGAAAGCATATCATGCGGTCATTAGTTTTCGTAGTAATACATTGAGGTCTTTGAGATTCTGCCTATATGCTTATATTTGGGGATTTTTTTATAGGCTTTTTGTCAGGCTAACATTTTAGTAATTGAAACAGCAAACATATCTTGTATATATTGTTTTGAAACAACAACTGCTTCAGGATTCTGATCTGCGTTGTGTTTCAGTAATTCCATATTAGTTTTTATTGCTTCTTACAAGTAAAATATTTTCTTCCCATCATGCACTGTGAACTTCAGTCTAAAAGTGGAGTGGACTTCTGTTCTTTATGCACTGTAGCACAAGTTGTATGTTTAGTCTAAGAGGCCCTGTTGTGTGCTGAACAGAACACTAAGGAATAATATCTTGCTGTTATTCTCACCTCTGTGAGAGGTACAAGTGGCAAAAGTACTATATTAAAGAAGTAGCAACAGCTCTTATAAATAAACACTCTACAAAACCACAGAATTACTGGTATTTCAAGTCACCATCAATAAAATATAAAAGCACTTTTCCTTTAGTTAATGCAGAAAAAAATTTAGATTGATACTACAATATTTGTAAAAAGTAATACATTTCCTGGCTGCTTTAATTTTCCCCCCCCTCTTTCAGGAGTGACAGTTCATTCAGGTTCTTTGTGTTCTTCTTTGTATATATCTGTCAGTTTGCTGTACATGTACTTCAAGCTGCAGGATTTCAAAGATGGGGAAACTGGTGAGTATTCTGTTTTCTGTAGCATTGTACTGTCTGTAAGACAAACACTAATATTTGATATAGCAACTGCAAGCCAGTCCATGTTTTTAAAAGAAAAAATAATCTTGTGTTCACTGGAATTCTTACATTTAGCACTCAAAAAAAGCATTTTTGGAGTGCTCTTACCTAGAAAAAGTATGTGAAACATATCCCAGGAGTGTGAGATACTTCTGTTATTAGCATGGTCAAAATTTTGTCTTTCAATGTAAGCCATTGTCATGGTTTAACCCCAGCCAGCCCTCAAGGCCCACACAGCTGCTTGCTCACTCCCCCACCAGTGGGATCAGGAAGAGAATCAGAAGGGTAAAAGCTATAAAACTCATGGGTTGAGATAAAGACAGTTTACCAGGGAAGGCAAAAGCCACGCACACAAGCAAAGCAAACCAAGGAATTAATGCACTGCTTCCCATGGGCAGGCAGGTGTCCAGCCATCTCCAGGAGAGCAGGGCCCCATCACGCATAATGGTTACTTGGGAAGAGAAACACCATCACTCCAAACGGCCCCTCCTTCCTCCTTCTTCCCCCCACTTTATATACTGAGCATGATGTCACATGGTCTAGAATATCCCTTTGGTCAGTTGGAGTCACCTGTCCCAGCCGTGTTTCCTCCCATGCACCCCCAACTTCCTTGCCAGCATGGCAGTATGAAAAGCAGGAAAGGCCTTGGCTCTGTGTAAGCCCTGCTCAGCAAAACCAAAAATATCTCTCTATTACCAACCCTGCGTTCAGCACAAATCCAAAACACAGTCCCATACCAGCCACTGTGAAGAAAATGAACTCTACCCCAGCCAAAACCAGCTCAGCCACTTTGAACTGCTCTTTTATATATTACCTCTTCTCTTTTAGTGGTGTGAGGAGAACTTATTTGCTCTATATTTAGGATAAAGAAATAAGCAAAACTTAGATAAAATGAGAATAATTTAGGCTGTAATAATTTACTGTTTGAATATTCTTTTGTCTTTTTGTTATTTCTAATGATATTAATATACTTATTAATAAAGTTTATTGCTAAAATTTGAAGAATTAATCAACAATGTATTTGGATGAATATAGTGCTATATCTTTGATATTATTTGAAAAGCTCATTTGTCCAAGTCAGCTTCTTATTTGGTAATAGTTGATTTTTCATTTTGATGCTTATAAATATATAAGGTTTTACTTGAACTTTTTATGTAGATATAGCTTTATTTGAAGCTTCAAGGTCTAATATTAAGATTTTACAAGGAAAAGCTATTGGGAATAACTCACCCTTCTTGGAAAAAAACCAAAAGAACAAATCTGAATTTTAAAAAAGCATGGTTGTAGTAGCCAGCTGATAGCATGGAGAGCTATAACTGGCAATAATATACCTGGGTGATGACATTTCTGTGTATCAGCGGTTTTCTGCTAACCTCCAAATGTACATAAGGCAGAAATAAACATCATTGCTTTAGAACTGGAGTATAAGGAAAAATCCTGTTTTATTAGTTTTGCTCTCAAAGCCACTATTTTGCTTTTTCATAGATACCTTGATTGACATGAACAAAGTAAAAAAGGGATTTTAGAGAACCAACTCGTTAAGTACGGCATGTGTACTTTTAAGGTTACTTGGGGAAGGGGTATGAAAAATAGCCAGATCATCATCAGATACTAATTGCAGTTTTGATTTTGGAGTTCTGTGCTAGAGTCCAGTTGAACATAGGGGATATCAAAGCAATTTGAAACAAGTAGAAGAAAGTTTTAAGGTAGTTTGGGTTTACAGAATTTGTTTGCTCTTTTGCTGAAAGAATCTTTTCTGTCTTAATGTGTTATTTTTATTAAGGAAACTTACTCTTTGTGACTTCAAGTTTATGTTGATGGTTCAAATTTGAAGAAAGGGGAAATATTTGAAGTAATACTGATATAGCAATCTGTTCTCTTAATCTGACACTATCTACTTAAAAAAATTATATTAACCACAGTTGAGAAAGCATCACTGTGTGGTTACAGAGAAATTAATTTTCCCACATAAAAGCTCTGTGTGTGTATGCCATATTTTTTTCTTTTTAAAGAAGTTAGAAGCTATCTTTTTAGGGATGTTTTGTCTTCCACAAAGTCATGTAGTGTAAGAATGCTGCTCGGACGGTCTGGGCAGTGAAGAGACGGATGGGGACGAGAGATCTCTAGAGTCACGGCTGGTCTTGGAGCATGCGGTTTATTGCTCAGGGCGTGGGTGAAAAATGGGGGGCTGCAGAGAGCTGCNAGGTTTCATATTCTCAAAATCCAAGCAGTCATATTTATAAGATTTTCCTGTTTCATCTTCCCCAACAATGTAGTCTTAAATTATGCTGAAATGACAGTATGACCAAAAAAAACCCCAAAAAAGTTGATGAGCAACTCTAATGTCTCTTAATTTCTTCACAGCTCTCCTGAAGGATAATCATCTTTGCTAAAATTTTCCTTATAGTTTCACTGCATGCATTGGGGAAAATGGCAACTAAGCTGTAAAAGCTTATAGAACAGAAACATGCTCATATATAATTTTCATGAGTTTTTCTTCAAAAATATTCAGTTGAACCAGTATGTTATAAAGCTTCCCTTGATGTGGATACCTGTGGTTGAATGGTTCATGTGCTGTGCTAGTCAAGTTTCTTTTCTTTTTTCTTCAGTGGGTGGATTTCGTCTCTTACTAGTCTTAATAAGAGTATCCCTGTTGGCATTATGATGACAATCGTAGCTGCACTTTTCACAGCATCTGCTGTTATTTCATTAGTTATGGTTAAAAAGGTAAGTTACTTATTATTCCCCTCTTCTGTTTTCTATGTTCTGGAATTTGCTTTCCTGCTTGAGAGGTACTCTGACAAAGTAATGGGGATTAAATTATATTCTTGGGCATGTGCCTGTGCCTTACCTTTTAACAACTGTGCTTCAGTAGTACTTTTTTGCTTATACTGTCATGGAGTTATGAAATGCTGTTTTTACAGTGCACTTATTTCTGCAAACTAAAATGGGGAAGGATAGCTTTGAATAAGAGAAGTTGGGAGGTGAGCCCACAATGAAAGGGTAGGTGAATGCGCTGGACACTAAGGTAGGGCCTGTAGATGC
Organism: Edolisoma coerulescens; assembly: GCA_013397115.1. Lineage (NCBI taxonomy): Eukaryota > Metazoa > Chordata > Aves > Passeriformes > Campephagidae > Edolisoma > Edolisoma coerulescens. The sequence continues at coordinate 1,459 of VWZW01001160.1, read as the reverse complement.
AAGGTTGCAATTTTCAAATCTCTGGTGATTCATCAGGCTGAGTGAAGCATGATTCAAATGATTGCTAAGTTTCAGCTCTTATAAAAATAATTCCCATTAAAATCAATAGAAGAGTGAGATGCCTAGCACCTTGGAAAAGGATTTTTATTTCTCTGCTTGGATTGTTTTAACATTTTGCTGTCAATTAATGATTGCATAGCATATAAACTCAAAGATGCTTTTATCCCTTGGTTCCTTTTTGTGAATTTCCATCCAGAAGGCCTAAGTTTAGATAATAATGTGCTAGTAAGTTTTTTATGTTGTTTCAATTAAATGTAACTGATAATTCTGCTGCTGATGTGCTGGTAATTCTAATAATTCAACTGCAGTTACAGTTCCACTTAAAGGTCTTCATGTACCCAAACTCTACTGGCCTATTTACAGTAAGGTAGAAACTTCCTTTTTCCTTATTTGTTTTTTGCATAAATACTCAGGTACAGGAGAAAGAAACAAATGAGAAATACGTATGGTGAGCATTTTTTTTGCATTCTTTCTACCACATAAATCTGGATTCTTTTCAAAAAACATGTATACTCAGATATGATCTTGTGACATTTATAACAAAAAAGTTACATGAATTTTCCTGCTACACTTATAGAATCATTAAAGTTGGAAAAGACCTCTAAGATCATCAAGTCCAACCACCAACCCAGCACCATGTTCACCACTAAACCATGTCCTCAAGTATCCACATGTTTTTTGAACACTTCTGGGGATAGTGACTCTACCAGTTGCCTGGGCAGCCTGTTCCAATGCTTTACAACCCTTTCCATGAATAAATTTTTCCTAATATCTCATCTAAACCTCTCCAGGCACAACTTAAAGCCATTTCCTCTCATCCTGTCACTTCTTACCTGGGAGAAGAGACCAACACCCACCTCACTACAGCCTCCTTTCAGGTAGTTGTAGAGAGCGCCCCCTTGAGCTTCCTTTTCTCCAGGCTAAACACCCCCAGCTCCCTCAGCCGCTCCTCATAAGACTTGTGCTCCAGCCCCTTCGCCAGCTACATTACCCTTCTCTGGACACACTCCAGCACCTTGTAGTGGTTTAGTTCACAATCCATTGCTTACTTATTTTCCTTCTGTGAGATAAAGGATTTGTAGAAATTCCAAGCAGGCTCAAAACTTTAAAGAATATAAAGAAGTTTATTAACAGAACTAAATGGGAAAAAAAAAGAGTCAGAATCAACTTTCAAAACATTTCTCCTCCCCCCCTTCACCTCTTTTCTCTTTTTCCACTGACAATATAAAGGGACAAAACTTGGAATTTTTTTAGTCAGTTTACCACCTCAGTAATAATCTTTCTTCAACACACTTAGGGAGAGGAGTCTCTTTTGCCAGCCATGGTGACTCCTCCACAAGAAACAGTTCTTTCGTGGTTTCAATGTCACTGCGAATCAGCCACCCGGGGAATGGTTCTC
>VWZW01001159.1:20132-85528 GCA_013397115.1 Edolisoma coerulescens | reverse complement strand
TCCTGCTTGGTGAGAAACTCCCACAGAACAGATGTTATCCCAGAGGATCCCATCGGAGCGCCAGTGTTGGCCTCCCCAGGGACAAAGGGTGTGGGGCAGCGTCACTGCCACCCACGAGGTGCAGCCTTGTCGGGACCCGGCTGCCAGGGACATTTCCAGGGTGTGAAGGAACACCCAGCCAGGCAACCACTGCCTGGAACTCTCCTGCTCTGGGTCCCACATGCAGAGGTCACTTAAATCCGAGTCCAGGACCTAATTCAGCCCTGGGGTGGGCTCTGTTGGCCAAAAGCACCGACAGAATCTGGCTTGGCTGGAAATGGCTCTGAAGTCAGAGAGCCCAGCGAGGTTCAGCAGCCCTGCAGGGACATGAGAGCACCAGGCAAGGAGGGGCCAGAGCTGGGTCCACGTCCCTGATTTGCCCACCCTGCCAGAAATCCCTGTCACTGAGGAAGAAGCTGATGCCTTCAGACACTGGCTCTCCTGCCAGCATTAATTTTCTAGTTGGCAGAGAAGGCCAATGACAGAAGCTCTTGCCAGGAACAGTGGAGAGCAATTTCTGGGGTGGTTGATCTCCTATTCCAGGCAGCACCGTGGTCACAGGTGGTGGGAAAAGCAATTACACTGCAAACACCACAGCTGGAGGGGAGCCTGAGCCCCGGGCAGTGACCAGGCAGGGACAGAGCTGCTGGCACGGCCCCGGTGACAACGTCCTGCTGCCAGCCCTGCAGCACAACAAATCACCCCAGGTTGGGGCAGGCCCCGTGTGTGTGAAGGGTCCAGCAGCTCCCACGGCCTGCAGGAGTCTGGGATTATGCACAGGGCTGGCTCTGGGAAGATTTTTCCCATGCACAACCCCTCTGCTTCCCGGTGCTTGTATTGGGAGGCTTCTGCTGCTGCTGTCAGTGGCAGAGCTGGGGGGTTTCCATGGGGAGGGCTCCTCTGGGGCTCTCCCCAGCTGGAAGGGGGCAGGATGTGGTGCAGGAGAGCAGAGATCAGGCTCCAGTCCGCAGCCCTGGGATGCAATCTGTGCAATCTGTTTGTCACAAAGCCCCGGGTGCCTCTTGCTGCCCGTTTAGTGCACGAGCCCAGCAGTTCTGTGCCACAGGTGAGGGCTGGTGGCAGCTTTGCTCCCAACAAAAGCCCTGTAGGGACACAAGGGAGGAGGGGATTTCCTTCCTGATGTCACAAAGACCAAGTCAGGACCTTGTCTGAGTTCCTCCCTGCTAGGACCCGGCTGCCAAAGACATTTCCAGGGTGTGAAGGAACACCCAGCCAGGCAACCACTGCCTGGAACTCTCCTGCTCTGGGTCCCACATGCAGAGGCCACTTAAATCCGAGTCTGGGATTTGGTGAAGCCTCTGGAGGATCCCCCTTCCAGTCCCACCTGTCCCCCTGTGTGAGGACTCAGAGAATGCAGTTGGAAGTGTCAGACCCTGCCACAGAAGGAAGCTCCCATAAGATAAATCACCACAACAGGGGCTGAGAGAAGCACAGATGGCAAAAAGGAAGGTGCTGATTCCAGGCCTAAGTGGAGGTGAAGGTTTGGAATTCACACACAGGGCAAAATTCCAGTGTGGGAAAGGAAACCACTGCTCACCCCTGCCAGCCCAGGCGGTGGGAATGGCTGTGACCACCCCTGGGGCACCTGGAACTGGGTCTGTGTAAAGGTGGTACCTCCAGAAGAACAACCTGGGGACCCTGAGAAGAGCAGGGTGAGGAAGGACCAGCTGTGAATCCATGGGATGGTGATGGCTTCTGCTTAATCCCTCTCACTGTCTTTCTTTCCCCTCTCTTTCTTCCTATTTCTTTCTACCTCTTTGCCTCCCATTTACTGTTAAATAAAATCCCTTTTATTGACCTTGGCACGTGGCCTCCTTTGCACCCTAACCTGGCCAGAGGCACCTCTTAGAATCAGATCCTGACTTTGCTCCTTCATCTCCTCCCGTCCCTGTCCCTGTTCCTGTGCCTCTCCCTGTCCCTGTCCCTGTNGTCCCTGTCCCTGCCCCCGTCCCTGCCCCCGTCCCTGTCCCTGCCCCTGTCCCTCTGCTGTCCCCGTCCCTGTCCCTCTGCTGCCTGCTCAGGCTCCCCATGGTCTTGTGACCCAAATGCTGAGGCCACTGACCTCCTTTTTCCCTTCTTGCTGCCCAGTTCGATATCAGCTCCTGGCCAAGGAGAAAATAGGGCAGCTTCCTTGGCTGACCTCAGAGCTGAGACAGCCACACGGAATAACTGCTCTGGAATGCCCAAAACCTCCAAGAAACGGGATGTGAGCAGCAGGGGAGGCTGAGACAGCTCCTGGAACTTGTCCTGGTCTCCTGGCTGCTCTCGGTGCATTTCTGCCCCTTGCTCCATTCGGGGGAAAAGCAGGGGCTGAAATAATTCAGTGTTTGGGGCAGCGTGGCCAGTGCCAGCTCCTGGTGGCCAACGAGAGCTGCTGGCAGCCCTGGCTGGGCTGGGCTGGCAGGGGCACAGGGAGCAGCCTGAGGGAGGGGATCACTCCCCTCTTCCCCTGAGGTCACATCTGAGGTGCTGGGTCTGCTTTGGGGGCTGGAGCACGGTGGGCTGTGCTGAGGGGAAGGCTCAGGGTGCTGGGGTGGTTTGGGGGTGAGAACAGAAGGCTGAGAGAGGCTCCTGCTGCCCCTGAGGGAGGCCGTGGGATGGGTGGAGCTGGGTCTCGGTGGAGCTGCACTGCGAAGGACACGAGGGAAAAGCCAGCAGGAATCTCACTAAATGTAGGGGAAAATGAAAATTTCAAGATGAGGGATTTGAAGTAAGCTTTGAATGAGCTTTTGATGAGCTTTGAAGTAAAGGTGTGATCCCCATCCTTGGGTGCTTGAAACTCGGGACCCTGAGCAGCCTCCTCTGTCTTTGCTGGCATCCCTTCCTGAGCAGGGCTTGGACTGGACACCCCTGGCAGTCCATCCTGGCAGGAATTATCCCATGAATCTGTGATCTGAAGACTGTCTAGGGAGAGGAATGATCCTGGAGACCTGATCCCAGCAGGGGTGAGGCCACTGACCAAAGAGGAATCGCCTCCTTGGTCTCCTACCCCAGCTTTGTACTTCTTGTGCACCTTGGCCGCAGGAGATGAGAAATAACTGATTCATCCATCGAGGAAATTCAATTAAGCAGCAGCCCCAGCCTCGTGAATATTTAAAGGGCTGGAGATGTGCTGTGAAGGGCATTGGTTGGGCAGCTGTGCAGAAAATCCCTTGTAAGTCTTCAATAAAACTTTATGAGGCAAAGAGCAACAGAGCACCAAGGAGGGAGAGCTGCTCTCCTGGGGGAACGGGAGCAGAGCCTGAGAAACCCCTGGGGCTGGGACAGAGGTCCCTGGGCTCTCCCTGAGCCCAACCAAGTGCTCAGCAGGATGTGAGTGCAAGGCTTCCAGCAGGAGCAGCTTCCTGCAGAGGCAGCCTGAGTGCAGGGCAGCTCCTGCCTGGGGAGAGCAGGGATCTCACAGCTCCTGCCTGGAGAGAGCAGGGATCTCACAGCTCCTGCCTGGAGAGAGCAGGGATCTCACAGCTCCTGCCTGGAGAGAGCAGGGATCTCACAGCTCCTGCCTGGAGAGAGCAGGGATCTCACAGCTCCTGCCTGGAGAGAGCAGGGATCTCACAGCTCCTGCCTGGGGGGCTGAACTTCCAGAGCCAGCACAAGGCTTCCTGATCACACAGGAGGGGTTGGAGAGCAGAGTCCCTGCTCTAATATTTGCCAGCAGTGACATCTGTGAGCAGCCCAGGCTCCCACCCTGCTCCAGGGACAGTCACTGTGGTGGCACTGGTGGCACTGGTGGGCAGCAGTGGTTGCTCAGTGTGTTCCTGTGGGACACACAACCCTTAGCACTCCTCAGTCATCATTTAAATCCTATTCAGTAACTTAGAAAACATTTTTCAGGCTGCTGGGATGACTTGACCCATGGCAAGGATGATGGGAAGGTGCCCAAGTTCTGCTGCAGGGCAGGAAGCAGCACCCACCGCACTTCCCTGGGCTCCTGCTCAGGGATGCAGGGACAAGAAGGCAGGAACACGGGTCACAGCGACCTTCCCAGAGCCTGTTTGCCCTTCCCTGTCCTCTCTTTTCAGCCCTGATGCACTCCTGGTTTCAGAGGAGGCCTGGCAGCAGCCCCTGGGATCGATGGGGGTTTTTGGGGTTTGTTGTCATTGTTGGTGCTTCTCCCAAGGAACATCCTGCCAGGCCGTGTTGGTGCTCCCAGCTCTGGCCACGCTGACCACACCTCTATGAGGTGACAGTTCCAGCAGGTACCACTGCCAGGAGAGGTCAGTGACCCTGTGTGCTGTCCCTCGAGTGTCCAGGACAAGGACAGGACAAGGTCATAATTCCCAGAGCACTTTCCCACCTCCTGAGACAGAGCCCAGGCTTTGTTCCAGCCTGGACTTCCAGGACAGCTGCATTTCTTGCCCAAATGAGATTTGCTGTCAGTGAAGAAGATTCCATCACGCCCCAAGAGCAGAGCTGTCTGCTGGAATGCTCATCCCAGCAATCCGAGGCTCGGAATTTGATTTGACAAAGTTCAAATTAGCTGTCTTGTTCCTTCCCAGAAATGCCATGGTGCATGAAGTTCTGCCTGTGTTCATCCAGATCCACTGGTAGATCTCTCTGTCAAAGCCTAACTTTGGAGAAGAATCCTTTGGGATGAAAGGCACGGAATAATATCATTATTATGTATCTGCTCCTGAAATTAAAATCAGGTGCTCCAGCACTTTGGAGAATTCTGCTGTATTGGCCTTTGAAGAATCATCTCCAGGGCAATTCCTTCTCCAGCTGAAATCCAGGATTTAACACACGAATGCTGCCCTTTGCTGGAGGCAGGAATGTCTAGGAAATGGACCTTGAAGCAATAAGTGAATGCAGCAGTTTCTCCTGGTGTGCAGCTGCTGAAGCAGTGAAAGACAGAGAAATATGAAGGACAGGCTGCTGTAACATATGAGCTCTGTCAACAAAAGAAATGTCATGTCAGCCTTGGATGAACACCCTCAAATCAACAGCGGACATTGGATTGACTCAGCCGGTGTCAGGATGTCCTATTAAGAGATGGATGACTTCAGAGGGAGAATTTCTCAATCCATTTATATGAAGAATTTGCCTCTAAATTCAAAAGGAGGTTCTCAGCAGAATTGCTTTAAAATTTATAACCCAGCATCTGTATCTCCTTTGTTTCCCCGGTGAGGCAGAGGCGGGAAGGTGAAATATTCCCAGGGCGTGTCTGGACCTCACACTCCTGCCCAGACCCTCCACACTCCCTGCTGGGGGACCCATCACTCTCCTCCCTCCCTGTCCCTGGCATTTCCTCTGCTTCTGCCAACACAACCCAGGGCTGGGTCATAACTCACGTTACGGGTTTGGGCTCCAGACTGCCCTGGGCAGAGGCTTTGGGAGCTGCCAATCCTTTGTCCAGGCTGGTTTTTCTGTCCTGAGAGCTGCAGTCAGGAGAAAATAATTTGCACTGGCAGGCTGGGAAGGAGGATTAGGAAGTGGCACCCATCTCTCACCCCTTGGATTTTCACACGTGCTCTTTGTTGTTTCCAAGACCCCGGGCCACCAGATTGGTTTTCCACTCTTCCACTGGGGAAATTCAGCAGCGACTAAAGGAGACAGGCTGAGTTCAAATGGCATCTAAACACCTGAATTTAGGCATCAGTGGCATTCCTCCATCCTTGTTGAAACCCCTTGAGAGCTGGCTGGGGGCAATCCCAGAGATCCCTGCAGGGATGGGTGTGCGTGGTGAGGAAATCCCGCAGAGCTGAGTGAGCCTCATTCCTGCCTGGTGCTCACAACTCTCCCACCTGCACAGGAGAGGCACCAGGGAGTCACTGAGGGCTCATCTGAGCTGAGGGAGACCTTGGTTGGTGTCCTGGTGTCCTTGGGATGGCCTGGGCTGGCAGCATTCCCTGGAGTTCCTTTCCATGGGATAATTGGTGCTCCCAGGGCCCAGGGAAGGTCCTTCACCAGCTGAATGCAGCTGGGAGTGGTGGGGAGGAGAGGAGAAGAGAGGCACACCTGGGCTTTTGACCTTCCCAGTGAATATTCCAAGGGCCTGTGAGTGGAACCACTCCAACAGGGGCAGCTCTTGTCCCTCCGAGCTCCTCTCCCAGCAGCAATCCCACACCATTCATCCCCAGCGCCTCATTCACCAGCTGCAACCTCAGCACAACCTGGGGAGGGATCAGCAGGCCCTGGTCTTGTGGCCACATCTGATTTTCCTGACTTTCCTTGTTTTTTGAGCAATCACGTGGTGGGATCTCAGCTGGACTTCCATGGGAAACTTCGGGTGTGGGTGATTTTCCAGCAAATGCTGGGCACTGCCTCCTGCCATTCCTGGTGGATTTGTTTTGTGTCTTCACCAACCCCTGGTGTCTCTGACCTGTGTGGGGTCTTTTCATCCAGGGATGGCTTTAAATAGGGCTGCCCAAACCCCCCCCAGCATCAGCAAGGCTTTGTGAGTCTGTCAGATGTTCAGTTTCTCAGAGGCTGCTTAAGATTTCAGTTAAACTGGTTTTAAGTCAGATTTAGGAGTCACAAACACAGCTCCCTCCTCTGCACAATCTCTGGATTGTTGTTCCTGTATTGAAAACTGAAAACTTCTGCTGTCAGTGCTGTCAGAGCTGAAGGTTTCCCCCAAGTGAAGACTGTTGTAAAGAATTCATGGATCACCGCACTCATCATCAGCGGTATCCCCACAGAACCAGAGGGGAATGCTAAAGGGACATCCTTGTGCTCTGCTTTGGGTTGGGTTTGGCCCCAGGCAGGGGTGATCACCGGTGTGATGTGGGACCAGGGACCTCCGTGAATTCATGGCTGTGGCCAGAAGCTGCACAGATCTCGAGGTGCCTCTTCCAGCTCCTTCCTGTCCACGCTGTCTCCAGCTGGCTGCAAACTTGGAGCTTTATGTTTCATTTTCGGAGAAAAACAACTCTGCTTTTGAAATGTTGTATGGAAAACACTCCTCTTTCCCCTGCTGCTCGGGCTCCCCTTGCTCTCTCAGCAGTGTCTCACGCCGAGGAAGAGGGCGATGGTTCATTTCACAGCCCTCTGAGCCGAGACCGGGCCCATGTGTGACTAAAGCTGCCCCAGGACACAGCTGCTGTCCTCAGCCACATCTTTTCCCACTTTGGCATTTCTCAGCCTTGTTTTGCTGCTCGCAGGGAAGGCAGCCCCTCCCCGGAGCTGGGAACCATCACGGGCCTGCTTCTGCCTCCTGCTCTGGCCCACAGGGTTCGGAGGGACAGTGACAGGCACCGCCAGTGCCACCGCCTCGGGAGGGCAGCTGGAGGCACAGCGGGCTCCCGGTGCCTGCCCACTGCCCGTGCCTCATCTGCACACACCAAGGTGTTAATTACAGCTTGGCTCTGCCCCCAGCTCATTGCCACTGCTGTGGGCACTGCTCACACCCACAAGTGTCCCTGCTGTGCTGTGCTCCCGGGGAGGGGCTGGAAGGGGTAAGGGGGGTGTCCAGGTACACCTGGAAGGGGTAAGGAGGATGTCCAGGTACACCTGGAAGGGGTAAGGAGGATGTCCAGGTACACCTGGAAGGGGTAAGGGGGGTGTCCAGGTACACTGTAGATGTCTCAGCTTCCAGTCTCCCACTCTGTGGCTGAGCACGAGGTTTGCTCAGGTCAGGGGACAGTGGTGGGACAGGGAGAGCTGGCACGCCATGGAATAATTACAGGATGGGTTGGAAGGGACCCCAAAGCCCATCCAGTGCCACCCCTGCCATGGCAGGGACACCTCCCACTGTCCCAGGCTGCTCCAAGCCCCAATGTCCAGCCTGGCCTTGGACATTTCGGGGATCCAGGGGCAGCCACAGCTGCTCTGGCTGCTCTGTTGTTCATGACCACACAGGGACTTGTCACTCACAGCATCAACCACCCCAAAAGCTCTAGGGGGCTGTTTTGGGGGTGTGATGCCCCCGGGAAAGCAGAGGGGGTGGGAGGGAATGGGGTCCTGGGTGTGTCATCACCCTGTCCCTATTGCCCCCAGCACATTGCCTTGGTTTGGGGATTCCTCTCCTGCACCAGAGATGTTGTCAGGGTCTGTTCCCACAGGAAAAGGAGAAACTGGAGCTGCTCCAGGTCAGAGGATGGGGTTTTGTTACTGTTCAGTTGCTCCTTGTGTTGGTGGAGAAGCATCGAGGGAGTGCCAGGACACCCCTGGGCAGAGGGTGTGGGGTGGGCACTGGGCCCCTCTGCCCAGCCTCTCCCATTTTTCCCTCCCTTCCCCAAGGATCTGACTGCAGAGTGCGGGAAGGAGGCACAGACAGCAGCTACACAAGTGAAACAAAATAAAAACTAAAGCCACAGAAGCGCTGATGGCAATTAATGTGTGGCAGAAGTTACGGACTGGAGATCACTGCCACGCCAGAGCACCTGGGAAAATCTGTGGCTGCCACAACAAAGGGATCGAAAAAGCAGAAATTTCGATGAACATAAAGAAATCAATCTGTTCTGAATTTGGGAAGAAGCGGGGTGAATAGTACATGAGGAGGATGAATTATTTTCCAGTCCTTTGACAGGGAAGGATGATGTTAAACAATGTTTGTCATCAGGGAAAATATTTGTCTGACAAGCATAGAAAAACCTGCACTGAGGAGACCAAAAAGGGAGATCCCTGAGGGTCAGGAGGGTGTTAAAGCCCAAATTCCAGAGGGGCTTGGGAGGTTGACCCCAGCCATGGGAACACTGGAGAAGCTGAGATGGGATTCTGTCAAATTGGGACTATATTTAACAGCAGTCAACAACCTCAGGGAAAGTAGGTCTCCTCTGACTAACCTGAGCTCTTGTATTTTTAATGATATGCAAAATAGATTGGTAATGATATCTACAGAGGTGTGGTGAAATATTTCATAACACTGGGATGGCAAAACAGCTCATTCCAGGATGAATAAAGCCGGGCTGAGGGAAGGAGGGATCCAGCACCTTCTGAAACAGCAAAAACACTGATTTTTTCCTCTATACAACCAAACAACCTGGGCTAACCACAGAGCTGCTTCTTTCAGAGCCTGTTTACCTACATAATTTCACTTTGCAGTTAGATGTACCTTTCTTTAATACCTGGTTTGTAGCAATATCAAAAATTGGTTTGCATTTCCTCCGTAGTATTTGTCTCCTCCCCTGGAATTGAATTCTCCTTTGGCACGAGAATATTTTCCCTTAGTTCTGCCTCCTCTTCATCTCCCAGTTTCCTTGCTTTGGGAGGTTATGTCCTTAGCAGCAGAATTTCTGTTTGAGAGGCCCAGGGCAGGATTCATCTGAGAGATTTCGATGTCCTCAGTGCAAATATTTACATCTGAGCCGGGCCAGGTTCCCTTTCTGGCTGCCAGAAGCGGCTGCAGGTGTTTGTGCACATCCTCTCCTGCTGGGCTGGGTGTCTGTGCTGGGGCAGCTGGGCCGTGCTCCACGAGGCTCTGTTCTCTCCTGCTTGGTGAGAAACTCCCAGAGAACAAGCTCAGATGTTGTTTTCCACAACAAATCCCACTCTCCGCAAAGGAAACAGCCCCAAAATGAGGATTTGCTTCCAAAAAAAAATTGCCAAATTATCCACGCAAAGTTTTGTTCTACCTCGCAGTGTCCTGCAGCAGAAACAGTTTTCTGACTGTCTGATCTGGATTTTAGATCTCTCCAGTCTGGCTGGGCTTTCTCATCCCTGGTTCTTGCACTTGGAGGTGCAGTGGGAAGTCCCAGTCCCTGCTCAGAGCTGGAATGGGAAAAAAGACTGAACACCCATTGAATCCCTGGGCACTGGTACAGCCTGGAAGGCTCCTAAACAGAATTAANCTTCCTTCCTTCCTTCCTTCCGTGATTTCTTTCTGCTTCGGGATTTTCATTCCTTCAGGATTTTGTAAAATGACCGTGGGGTTGGTTTTTTTTGCAGGTATTGTGTCTTTGTCCAAAAGCTGATGCTGTCTTTGCAAAAAAAAAAAAAAAAAATAGATTATATATCTAAATAATCCTTTCTTTAGCTTCTCACAGGCTTCTTGAATTGTTTGTTGTTGTCCTGTCCTTGGAATATCCTCTCTTGATTTTCCTCTGCACACTCCTTGCATTTTGACAGCTCAGTCACCTGCAGCTCCCTCGTCTCTCCCTCAAAGTCCATCAAACAACCTCACCCTCTCTTGCCACCAGAAAGCTGTTGTGGTTTTGGTAAATTTAAGTGAAATCCACTTTTCTAGGGCTGGAGCCCTGTTGTGATTCCCTCAAATTCAGAGCTCCACTGAACTGGGCCTCGCTCCGGAGTGCTCCTCCCAACTTCCCACTTCCTCACAGATATTTTTCTCTTTCACCACCAGCAGGGAGGTTTGTTCATTTCCTGAGTATCTGCACTGACCTTCATGAAATACAAACTTCCCCCTGAATTTCTTCCAATTATTTGCCACCTTCCTGGAAAGCCTCAGCTGTGCTTGCACCCCGAGCTTCTCCCTGTGCTCTTCTCTCACCCTCCCTTCCCCAGCCTTATTTATTTTGGAGGCATTTTTCCCTTTTCTACTTTGATTTTGCCCTTTTCTACTTTGATTTTTCCCTTTGCCTTTTCTACTTTCCTTCCCGTGCCACGGTGGGGCCTGGGTGAAGGTTAAAAACTTGACTCAAACAGGAGAAGGCGGAATTTTTGTCAGGGAATGAGAAATTCCTGCTGGATCCAAGATGCTCTGATGGAACTGGAGGTCTGAGCATCCCAGATTTCTCTCTGCAGCAGAGGGAAATCAAATCCTTTGCAGTGAGAAGCTCTGGAGGTCCTTGATTCAAGGATAATCACTATTTCCCTCCTCAATTCCGTAATTTTAAGGGATGTGAGTAAAAACCATCACGAACTCTTCCACCCGACAGCACTGCCATGATCCAAACACTTTATGTGTGTATTTGAGCAGCTATAGAGCTTAACACAAATTTATTGGGATTTTTATTTTGTAGATTTGTTTCACACCCAGTTATGCATTTTTAATTGACGATTTGTCCCAAGCTCGCTTGAATACCAATTAAAATTCAATCAAAATACACTAAACTAGCATTGTTAAATGGACTTTAAATTAAGTATATGCAGGGAAAAGTCTATCTAAACTCGATCTGAATGAAAAATTTATCCAAAAATTGCTGTTTTGGGCCAGAACTCCCTCCCCCGCTGCCTCTGGTGGGCCTGGGATGGGGCTGAAGGGTCTGCACATCCCAGAGGCTTTCCAAAGTCCTTTAATTCCAGTCGCTGACTCAGGGCAGGGCATTGCGCTTCCCAAAAAACTGGGGATGGAGCATTTTCCAGGTTATAAATTGTCAGATTGGTCAAACAGAATTCTGGCCAGCATCACCTCACCTCAGCACAGCCCCAAAGCTGCTGAAGGGGGAAAGTCTCTGCTTCAGTGGCAGAGCCTGCAGGAACTGGATTTTAGGAAGTTGTAAGGGATGGGAGGAAATGAAGGATTCGGCTCAGAATTCCTGAGGATTTCCAGCAGAGTTTCCCTCCCACAAAAATCCCACAGCTTTCACCTAAATCTGCTCGTGAAGGGCTGTACATTTTGTCCCGAGAGGATTTGTTCCTTGGGAACACCTTTCACCCTCCTTTTCTCATGTTCTTCGGGAGCTGAAAAGGAAGAGAAAGTTTTGAAGGAGACACCAAGAAATCCGATTGGATCATTCTGGTGCTTAATTAGACGTTAATGGCTTTTCCTCAGTGCAGCAACCTGTGCTCTTTATCAAGTGAGAAGCCTCTTCCAAGAGGTTAATTTGGGAATATCTTGTACTAAAGATGACTATTTGTGTAATAAAACTGGTGTGTCTGTGTCCTGCGAGGGAAATACTCAGTGTGGGAGTTTAGCAAGGTCACTTGCTGCTGCTAAAATAGGAATTCATCCCCGTGTAAACATTAGTTATATTAATTGGGGAATTAGTTATCTGACAGTGCTTAAGCAATTCTCTCACCGAACTCAGAGAGAGCAGAGAAACCTCTGAAAAGATAATTGAGATGAGACAATGCCTCCTTTAAAGATCACTCACCATTTAAACTTCTTTAAATAATTAATTAGGCTCCCAAAGATCGTTCTGAGAGCTGCTGAACTCTGCGTGGAACACGAGGACCTGATCCAAGGCAGAGCATCAAACGTCTGTTCAGATCTTATGGAAGTGGAGGTAGAGCTCAGGAAACAGCATGAACATGGAAAAAGGCCCATTTTAGTGACATTCCAAGAATTTCCTGCAGAAACACCTCCAGAAGTGATGGGGAAGCAAGGAAAACAGTGACAGGAGGCATTTCCATTACCTGTCTCGGAGTTGTGCCCTCAGACTCGCGTGGAGAAGGAGCAAAAACCTCTCTGGAGCTGAACGTGGCAAATTCCAGAGCAACCTTGAGCCTCTGGAATGGGCACCATGTCCTGCCCAGCCCTGGGAGGGGACAGGCACTGGGCAAACTTCACCTCCTGAACCTTCCAGCTCAGGGCCAGAGGTCAGGGAATGCCAGGGAATTTGTGCCACGTTGGTGGGAGAGGTTTCATTGGGATGTCACCAGCCATGGAGCCGGCACAAAGTGCTCGGGCAGGGAAGGAGCTGGGCTTCCCTCTGGAGAAAGGGAGGCTGAAGGAGCCTCCTGGAAGTTTGTCACAGGTGGCGACAGCGAGGACAGAGCTGGGGGGACAGGAGGGGCCTGGGACGGAGGGGACAGAGTGCAGCCAGGGAATGGCTTCACCACGGCCATGGTTCAGGGTGGGAAGGGTTTCAGAGACTCAGCGCAATCCCTTTGGAGTTTTCCAGATCCTAACCTAATCCATTTGCTGGCCTAAAGCCCGCCCTGCTCAGAGTGGGGTGTGGACTGGAGGCTCCAGTGGTCCCTCACGAACATTCCCATGTTTCTGTGATCCCCTCACAGCTGTTGGAACACTCCATGGTTCCTCCACTGAAGGACCCCCAGCTCTCTGCAAACCCCAGAATGAGACACCCAAAATGTGTATCCAACATGAGGCAGGGGATGGTGACACTCCTGTCATTAACACAACCATTGAGGCAGCTGCTGGATCCTCTTAGGGAATCCAGAATCCCAGGATGGTTTGGGTTGGAAGGGACCTTAAAAATCATCCAGTTCCACCCCAACCAGACCTTAGCACCTGGCAGAGGTCAGGCCAACACCCTGAGCCCAGGGCACAGCAGGGGCACGGGAGGTCAGGACAACCCTCAACCCCAAAGGTCTCATCCCAAGGGGAAGGGCTGCCCTTAAACCCGGCAGGAGAAATCAGGAATTGCTTCACCAGACTTCCCAAAATGGGTTTTCAAAGGTCCTCTGTCAACTTTGTGTCAAGGCAAGAGAGGGACAGACAGCCTGTCTGGGCACTGCCTTCTGGAGGGATTTATCTGCCCATGCCCAGAATCCAAGCAGCAGAGGCAGTTAAATGCTCCAAACACTTTGTCTTCTGTCAGCATCAATATCTGGAATTAGGTCCTGAGAGATTCATCCTTGGAAAATATCTTCAAGTTGAATGAGTCCTCCCAAGGCCCAGCTGGAAATTTCATTGTTGATGAAGATAACTGGTCAATTTTTGACCAAAACCGTCCAAAAAAAAGCCCAACCGAATCACATTTGGCTTTCAACTTTGGCCAAGGAAACACAAAGTTCTTTCTCAGAGCCTGAATTTCCTTATGGAAAAAACAGAAAGAAAAGCCCCGATTTTATGAAAGTAGTTTTTCATTAAACTGTTGCTCTTTCACAAGGCAGTTCCTTCTAGAACTTGAATTCCCAGAAAGAACGTCCAGGCTGTTCAAAGTGGGCAGTTACTCTCTGCCCTACAAGCCTTGGCCAGAAGACATTAAGGATTCAAAAAATAAAGGTTATTCTCAGACTCAGGGTGGGATCCTTGGGACTGTTCTCTGCAGGGCCAGGAGCTGGATTGCTGATCCTTGTGGATCCCTTCCATTCTGGGATGTTCTGTGATGGTTTCTCAGTGTTTAGGGCACAGCAGGGGTGTGCAGGGAGATGAATCCCATGGGTTCCTGGAGCATCCTGAGCCATTTTCCATGTGAAATAACCCCAGGTAATCAGGATAACTTGGTGCTTTAGCTCCAAAACCGCTGCCCTGCTTTCCTTGGGCAGTTTTTGTCTTCACAGAAAGGAAAACTTTGCCTTGAAGTTTTCCTTTCTGGGTGATTCAGTGCAAGGAACCTTCAGCCCAGACTCACGGGTATCTCCACATTTACTCAGAGCTGAAGGTGGATTTGCTGCAGAAGGGTCATTTTCATGGCAAACCCCTTCTGAATTGCCTCCAAATGCTCCCTGTCCACACAAAAAAATCCCAAAAACCTCAACAGAGAGGGCACAGCCTGCAAGAGGCCGTTTTCCAGCCCCGTCCCTCGATCCCTCCCTGCTCCGTGAGCCCCGGGAGCTGTGTCATGCCCGGCACTGATAACACACACTCCGAGCACACTTCCCTGCTTTTCTCCCTGCTCACGGGCAGCATTCCCATTTCCTCTTCCATTTGGGGAAGCAGAATTACAGCAGAGATCGGGATTGCTTTAACAAAAGTACTGGCGAGGCAGCGCTGGAGCCCATTAAGCGAGAGCTTGGCTTTCATGCTAATTTTCTTTTTAATAAAGAACAAATGGGCCAGGCTGCCACACAAAAGCGTGGAGCTGCTCTGAAACGAGCGGGAACGGAGCTGGGAGCAGCACAGCCCTGCTGTGTTATTATGTTTTGGGGGTGGAAAACTCCTCCAAATCATTTGTATCCGTTGTCTAAATGGAACGCGCGGGGAATAATTTGAAGCAGGGAGGCATTAAGGAAATAAAGGATCCACTTGTGCACTCGTTTGCTCGGCTTAAACTCCTTGCTTTGTTTGCTGCCCTTGTTAGAGAAATTGTGCCTTGGTTAAACTTAAAATATGAGTGTGATTATCAACCCCAAATATAAACCAATACGGAACAGAAAACACTATTCATAGCCACGGAGAGCAGGAGCTTTACATAATTTCCATAGTGTGCCACGCATTTCGAGGAAGGAGAAAAAGGTCTTGAAAAGAAGCAGCTGACAGGGAAATCATTATGAGAGATTTTTATGCTCACAGGGTAGTCTTAAACAAGAATAATGTTGCTCAGGAAAAGAACACTTGCAAAGTTATTTGGGCCTGAAGTTCCCCACAGGCTCCTCGTGGGCTTTGCAGAAGTGCTGAATCAGGGCAGGAGAGGCAAAACATTTGCACAGGAGCCACGCAGAGAAATCAGCACTTCTGGCTCTCAGCACGCCCTGCAAGGCTGCAGGAGAGGATTTCTCCCTCCTGCATCCCGGGCCTTGTCTGGGAGCAGGGAGCAATCCATGGGGATGGGGGCAATCCATGGGGATGGGGGTAATCCATGGGGACAGGAGCAATCCATAGGGATGGGAACAGTCCATGGGAACGAGGGCAATCCATGGGGACAGGGACAATCCATGGGGACAGGGACAATCCATGGGGGCAGGGGCAATCCATGGGGGCAGGAGAGATCCATGGGGACAGGAACAATCCGTGGGGATGGGGGCAATCCATGGGGACAGGAGCACCCTGCTGCCCTCCTTGTGTGGGGACAGGAACAATCCATGGGGACAGGGACAATCCATGGGGGCAGGGGCAATCCATGGGGGCAGGAGAGATCCATGGGGACAGGAACAATCCGTGGGGATGGGGGCAATCCATGGGGATGGGGGTAATCCATGGGGACAGGAGCAATCCATAGGGATGGGAACAGTCCATGGGAACGAGGGCAATCCATGGGGACAGGGACAATCCATGGGGACAGGAGCATCCTGCTGCCCCTTCCATGGGGCTGAGCTGTGGCCCAGCCCCAGGGCATGGGCAGGGTGTGAGCCAGCGCTGCCAGCGAGGTTAAACAGGCCCAGAAGAGAGAATGGGACAAATGGATTCATCCCTGGTGCCTGCCGAGCTCCTCTGGGAACGGTGTGGAGCTGGGGAAGCACAGCCAGCCCTGCTGGGGCCAGGGCAGGGCTCGGTCACTCCTGCAGCAAACTGAGCTGGAGGGGCTGTCCGGCGAGCTCAGGGAGGAGAGCGTGCACCAGCACTTCCTCTGCTTGACTGATCCTCCAAAAAACTCCAGTCAGGCTTTAAAGTAGAACTTTAGAGCCATCTAAACTCAACCAGGACAGAAAGAGTGCCCAGCAATGTGGAGAGACACTGCCAGGCCAGCAGCAGGGGTTGCTCCTTGTCCCCGAGCAGAGCATCAGCTGGGCCTGGCCCTTTAAGCAAGGCCTCAAATCTGGTGCTGAACACTCACTCCTGGTTTTCATTTATTTATTTATGCTTTTAATTCTCTCCTAGATGCCGGGAAACATATTTGCATTTCATTAAAATGTATTTTCCCCACTTAGTTCTGCATTCTTTCCTGGCAAATGTTCCCTTTTTGTCATTTTCCCCGGGCCTGGAGCAGACTCAACGTGGTGCAGCTGCTCTGCTTTGACAGCCCCTGGAACCTCGGGCTGATTCCTGGTCCTGAATCCCCGTGGGCACCTCAGGAGGCTCTGGAGTCGATGGATCATCAGCTGCCACAGGTCACCACAGCCTGAGGGACACAAAGAGCAACACAGGGATGCAGAAATCTGAAGGACGTGGGCAGCTCCTGGATCTGGAGCCCTGCCAAAGGGGCTGAGGGTGGGATTTGGCAGGGATTGGGCACATCAGTGCCAGCTTTTCTCTGGAAAAAGGCTGGAAGCAGCCTGGCTGGCACAGCTGGCCACCAGCACCGTGGCACTGCAGCCAAGGCCCTGCAGGGTCTGGGGACACGCAGAGTGTCCAGGTCCCACTTCCCACTCAGCAATTCCCCTGCACGGGCTCACATCCCTCCGGCCCTGACGGGCCTGGCCAGAGGAACAGCCTTTGTGCCAGCATGGAAGTGACATCTTTGTAATCCTGAACCATGTCACCCCATCCCATCCATCCCATCCCATCCCATCCCATCCCATCCCATCCCATCCCATCCCATCCCATCCCATCCCACCTGCAGATGGGGAGTGATGAGTTTATTCCTCAGTCCCCATCCCTCTGCCCTGTGTGTGTGCTGGTGTCCAGCTCCTCCCCCAGCTGCAGGACACACCATTCCCAGGGGAATCCATGTCCCTCTCCCTGTCCCTGACTGTTCTTTTCCTGCCAAACGGGTTCAGCCCTCTCCTGAGCCCCAATACAGACCAGCTCTGCTCCTGGCCACCGAGCAGTGACCTTGTCTCTGGAGCTTTCCCCCTGGGTGTCTCGCTCAATCACATCCCAGCTCGAGCACCATCCATATTTAATTATCAGAGGTGCTATTAAAGCTCTGTGTCCTCCTCAGCCGAGCTGTCCTGTCCTGCTCTGCTCACCAGACCATGAGAGAGGCTCGCTGAGGCTGGACCTTGGCTCCAGGAGCTGAAACTCCGCCTGGTTTTGAGTGGAAGCAGGTCCAGCTTATGATTTATTACATTTTAGCATCGGGAAGATGTTAAAAGCAACCTCTGCCCCCCAACCACTTTTTCTTGCAGCCCTACATTCAAGCTCAGCACATGAAAAGCACCAGGAATGCAGAGCATCATTAATATTTAAGCCAGATTTGCAGAAAGATAAATTCAAGCGCTGTAGAAATTAACTGGATAAAGAGAAGCATTTCCTGGAGTAAAGAGCTTAAGCCAAGTCAAACATTTTAGTGCAGCAACTTCTCCCGGGCTCCCCAAATGTTTTCTGACACAGACCAACAGCCAGTGCCCCTGCAGGTGTGATCTCAGTGCCAGGGACAGAGGTCTGGGCATCACAAGGGTCAGTGTCCCCACAGCAGCCCTTCAGCATCACCAGGATTCACTGCTCTGTCCCCAAACAGCTCCTCTCCCCCAGAAAGGGGCCGAGGGATGGGGCTCCCCGGCAGCTCTGGCAAGCTGGACACCGATGAAACTCCCACTTCTGGGGCTGGGAGGTGATTCCCAATCCCCAGGGAGCCGGCAGGGAGGCAGCTCCATCCCACAGGATGGCACCGACTCCACGGCGGGAATGCAAATAAATCCCCTTTTCTTCCCGGTAATTTGTTTCCGTGCAGAATAAATTGAATATGTAATTTCATTTTCTCTCTTGGAGCATTAACAACCTTGGAATTGTTGGGATTCACAATGAAGACGACAACAAACAAGTAATTACTGACGAGCTGATATGGCTGTGGAGAGGAGAATGCGATTGATTTTAATTCTCGGCAGCCCTGTTTACTCTCCCCTTGCATTAGGCATAATAAAGTGTTACAGTAGATTATGTTCTGCTGTCAAATAGTTCTGATCAGCCACCACAAACTGCTCCTCATTAGGGAACAGCCCTCCACCACCACTCGAGGTGAGTGGGTGGGGACAGCGACACATCCTGCGGGTGCCAGCTCAGCCTGGGGCGCTCAGGGACAGGGACAGCCCCAAGCTGTGCCAAGGCAACTTCTCTGTTCCAGCCCCAGCTCTGCTGCTGCAGGCGTGGCAGGAGCATGGAGAGGGACAGGTGGACGTGGTGACAGCGAGGGCTGGGTGGTTCCACCTCCCTTCTGGGCTGCAGCTCTTCCAGCTGGTTCTGTGGGAACACTGCAGAGGTGAAATCCCTGCCCGGGTCCAACCTGGCCTGGATGTGTCAGGCAGGAAGGTCCCCTTTGGGACCACGAGCGTGAGGATGTGGTGAACAATCTGTGGTGTGGGTGGTGAGGCAGCATCCCAGGAAATCCAGGGCTGTGGAAATTCAGTGCTGCCTCTCCTCTGCTGGCTCCCAGCACCGAACCCTCAGCAGGAGAAGGGATCTGCTCGATTTCAGCTGCTTCCCACTTGTCCAGAATGTCCCACAAAGCCTTGGAGGGCGGCCCGGCCAACACCAGAGAGCTGCTGACATTTCTAATGCACACAAAGGTCCCCCCTGCCCTGGCATTTCTGCAGGGCTCGGGTCTGCCCCGTGGTTCTGCCTCAGCCCTGGCTCGGGCTGGGCAAGCGCTCAGCAGCTGCCTGGCTCTCGTTATTTACTGACTGCAAGCCAAAGGGCACAAAATGTTCCTCTATTCCTTCACAACAGGCAGGGGAGCTCCTGGCTGCTCTCAGAGTGAGGGATGTGATCACCAAGCCCATTTCCCCTCATTTCTGTGAGTTTTGTGCAGTGGCAGATGGATCTTCATTGGGCTGAGTGCAACTTTTAGGGAGAAGCTGGTTCCATTGTTAAAGCAGCTCTTGCAGCAGCCCCGGCTGTTTTATTGAGATTTACAGGAAAATGGCTGAGAAATACAATGGCAAAGCAAAGATGCCTTTAACCAGATAATGGGAAAGCATTTCCCTCTGTGGAAAGGTCGTGCACGGCAAGTGGGGAATGGAGCTCGAGTGGCTCTGGGTTAGGTTGAGTGTCTGGGTAGGGATAGGGAGGATAAATCACAGACAGACAGCTCTAGAATGAGCCCAAAGCCCTCCCCAGAAAATCACATTTACCAGGTTTATTCTCAGGACAGAACCCCCAGAATTCCAGAGTGTTTGCTGAGGGGCCAGGGCTGCTGGCCAGGAGGGACAGGCAACTCTGGAAACTCAAACAGGACCTGGAAAATGCCAGTAGGGGGTTGCAGGTCAGTCTGGCTGGGCAGGGGGAGGGAGAGCTGCTCCTCTCCACACTCAGGGTTCCCTGGGTCACCTGGGCTGTGTTTGAAGCGTGGATGTCTCCTGGGGGAAGGTGGAGCAGGTGAGGATGGGGTGGTGCAGGCTGCTGAAGGCTGAGGCTCCACAGCAGCTCAGGCTGGGGCTGCCAGCCCAGCACGGCCGGTTCTGGGGCCTCCAGCCCCCACTGACCCTTCTGCTCGAGGGTGGAAAACAATCCTCCCCTGGCACCTGGCAGGGAACAGGGTCATGCCAGGGATTCCCTCTGAGGGCACAGGGGAGGGTGTGCCTCCCTTTCTCCTGGAGGTTTATCCTCTTACCAGTTTGATCCTTTGCAGGAGCCCAGGCTGGGCTGATGAGTGGCCACAGAGGAGTGGGCACAGCCAGGACCCAAATCCTGCTTCCCTCTTAATGCAGGGCAAGCCAACAGGACAAGGCAGAGTTATAGGAACAGAGAGTTCGGGTTGGGAGGGACCTCAAAGCCCACCCAGTGCCACCCCTGCCATGGCAGGGACACCTCCCACTGTCCCAGGCTGCTCCAAGCCCCAATGTCCAGCCTGGCCTTGGGCACTGCCAGGGATCCAGGGGCAGCCACAGCCGCTCTGGGCACCCTGTGCCAGGGCCTCACCTCCCTAATCTAAAAAATTTCCTTCCTTATATCTAAATCTCTCCTCCTTTAGACATGAACTCTTCTCCTGGCATTCTCCAGGACCTGTGGGGACACTGAACATCCCCTGCTCCAGGCATTCTGCTTTGAAAATCCACGGATCTGCCCTGCCAGGAGAGCAGAGCAGAGGGAAGTTCTCTCCTCCAGGCAGGGCTGGGCTTGGCCATTCCCTGCAGGAACGTGGCTGTGCAGCCTCTGTAATTGCTGAGCAGCCCAGACGTGGGGCTCCTGCTGGGCTTTCCACCCCCTCCCCGAGCTGCTGTGGGTTTTGTTTCCATTCCGGATCCCTTGGCAGCCCTGTTATTTTGTGCTCTGCATGTGTCACTCTTTATAAGCTGGAGCTGCTCCGTGTTGAGATAGACACTGATAAATGCTGTAATCACATGGGGCTGTCTGAGCAAAGAGATTTGAAACCACTTTTTTTCCCCCTCCTTTTATTTCCTTTCTTTTTTTTTTTTTTTTTTTTTCTCTCTCTAAGTGTCACATCTTGTACTGTTTTAGCTTTCCCTTTTACAGCCTCATTCCTTCTCTGGAAACATCTGCTGAGGGGAAAAGGAGGGGGAATGAGGATGATTTGCAAGTCACACACGGCTCTGAGGACAGAGACCACGAAAAGGAAGATTCTCTATAAAAAACTGTCCTGGAGTTGGCAAATTCTCATCCTGAAGGACATCCCTGAGGTTTGGAGACCTGGGCCTCATGGACACTTTTTGGAGGAGCTGTTTCCCAGGAAAAGGGGAATGGGTCAGACTGACAGAGGGAAAGTTTAGGTTGGATTTTGGGAAGGAATTGCTCCCTGTGAGGGTGGGCAGGCCCTGGCACAGGGTGCCCAGAGCAGCTGTGGCTGCCCCTGGATCCCTGGCAGTGCCCAAGGCCAGGCTGGACGGGGCTGGGAGCAGCCTGGGACAGTGGGAGGTGTCCCTGCCATGGCAGGGGTGGCACTGGATGGGCTTTGGGGTCCCTTCCAACCCAAACCATTCCATGGCTCTGTGATTCCTGTGCCCTGCTTCCTTTGTGCCTCTTCTTTCCTGCCAGATTTCTCTCAAGACAGAGCAGCAAAATCTTTCAGACCATGGGAAACAATGACCTGAAATCACCTGACCAGACAAATCCTGGTTCATTCTGGCCTGGGATGCACCTGAAGCCCCAGTGTCACGTTGTACCCTGGTGTGACCCTTCCCAACCAAACATCTTGGTCTAAGGGGATCCTCCTGGGCTTCCTTCCAGATATTTTAAATCAGGTATTTTAAAGCTATCTGTTATTTTCATGCCTTTCCACAACCCCAGCAAAGCCTCTCCGCTGGAGTCACGAGGATTTCTGGGAACGGGCAATTTTTCTTCCTTTGGGTGAGGCGAGAAAGGAGCTGCTCGTGGAGCTCAACATCTCTCAGCCTCTGCAGGGAACTCCTCCTTTTCTGCCCATCCTTCAGTGCAGCTCCCACCCCTCCCTGGAGCCGTGATCTCCCCAGCACCTCCTCCCTGCTGGGTGTCCAGCCACACGTGGGGACAAAGGTTTTCTCCATGATCTCCTTGCCTCCACCATCCTGTTGCCTCTCTAGGATCTGTTCTCCTTGTTCTTCGCCGTCTGCACATTTTCTTTGCTCCTTTCTCCCCCCTCAGCGGGAAAGGAAAGCCTTTGAACAGGGTGCTGACTAAATACTTCTGGGTCCTGTGCCTTTGCCTGCTCTGCTCTGATCCCGTTGCACGGGAGGATCAAAAGGGAACACGTTTTCTCCTGGAGGACGACAGCAGCAATGCTGAAAGTGCAGGGAGTGTTGCCTCAGAGGCACAAGCTCACTCGGGGAGCTGTAAACATCCCTTCAACTCCGAAAATAATCAAGGTGCTGCCACCTCCTTGTCCTCTTTGATCTCTGCCAGCTCTCTGTGCGATGGTGGCAGCAGGGATGGGGTGTCAGAGAGGGAATCAGGGCAGGTGGGAGGAGGTGAAGAGCCCCTGTCCGGCTCTGCCCCTGTCCTGAGCACACTGGAGAGGGAGAACCCCCTGAGCAGGACTTTCCTGGTGTCCAAACCTCAGCCCAGCAGTCAGAAATGTCCAGGCTCACCACAGAGACAGCTGGAAACACCCCAGGCAAAAAAAAAAAAGGGCAACTCCTGTCCCACTGGTGCTGCTGGATGCGTCAGAGATGAGGAAAAGGGGCCAAAAATCCATATTTTCTCAGGAAAACCAATCCAGGTGATTTTTCTTTCCCAATGTTCAGCGCCTTCAAATCACATGTTGGAGAATTGTTTTCTTAGAGAAGTTTTTTTACATTTTTAAGCACCAAAAAAAAGCTTCTTTTCCCCCCCTCCTTTTTGCAATTTTTATTTCCACTGTTCTATTTTTCCTGCGAAATTTTGCCAGCGCTGGCAGAACTGTGCACTTTCAAAGCTCTCTTGTCACTCTGCCACCACAAAACAGCCAGGATTTGGAAAAGGCAAAAGGGGGGAAAAATATGGAACCACTCCCCACTAGCAGAGCAAATGGGGGATGAAAAGATTTAAAAAAAAAAAAAAAAAGGCAGTTCAAAGAAATGCAGAATTAAAAATAAACCAAACAATCCTGCTCATTTGGGGGGAAGTTTTGCATTGCAAAATCTGGTTTTCAGCCTCGGGAATGTTCTCCAGCAGATCAGAGCCCTCTGCAGCTCCCTGCAGCTCCTTTGCAGCTGCATTCCTCCGGGGCTTTGGGAGAAGGAAAAATATTGGCTTGAGAAGTTTCTGGGTGCCTCGGTGTGGCTGCAGTGAGATGCCCCTGCATCCTCTGGAACAGGGAAGGAATAATTCCCACTCCCTGAGCAGCTTTTGGGGTGGCTTTCCTTTGTTTTCTTCTTTCCCTCTTTCTGGAGCTTTTATTTTTGAGGCTGAAATCTGAAATTGTTGCTCATAGAGGTTGTGGAAGTGCCCCAGGCCAGGCTGGATGGGGCTTGGAGCAATCTGGGGTGGAGGAAGGTGTCCCTGCCCCTGGAACTGGATGGGCTTCAAGGTCCTTTTCCAAACCATTCGGGAATTCTGTGATTGTAAATCTTTATTTGGGGGAAGCGGGCACGTTCAGGAAACAGCAATATTGCCTCCAACGTGGTTCAGGAACTGCAGTGGGAGCAGAGCTGGCCCTGGGAGCAGCCAGGGCTGTGCCCTGGCCCTGGGCCTGACGGTGGCCATTCGCTCTGGAGATCCCAGAAATGTGTGGAGACCCTATAAACATGTGGAGACCCTATAAATGTGTGGAGAGCCTGTAAATGTGTGGAGACCCTATAAATGTGTGGAGACCCTATAAATGTGTGGAGAGCCTGTAAATGTGTGGAGACCCTATAAATGAGTGCAGATCCCCTGAATCTGTGTGGCTGCTGCTGCTCATTCCTCCCTGCCTGCCAGGGGAGTGGGACAGCTCCTGACACCTTTCCCTGCCTCCCCCAGCTCCTCTGGAATTCAGGGCTGGAGGATTTTCCTTTCCAAGCTTGGCTCCACTGCACTGACACCATCCCCCTATAAAATAACAATAAAGCATCACTTCAGCTCTGAGCTTTCTCTCACCCCTCAGGCTCTCCAGAGCCCTTTTTGGTGTAAAACCCCCTCTGGAAAACCCCACTGTTCACCCACCCCTGGGAATGGGGGAAAACGAGAGCTCCAACTCCGAGATGAGAGCAGCAGCTGAGCGTGCTCCTTCTGCAAGGGCTTCTCTCCTGTTCTGTTTGGAATTAAAACCATGCTTGACCTTGCTAATTTGTCTTTGAGGCTCAGGAGAAACCAGGCTGGGGAGTAGCTGCTTGCTCCAGCGGGACATGGAATAAATCTGAGTTGAATCACGGAGTGTTACTTACAGCACAACAGTAAATGGAGTGCGGGGTTTATTGTTAAACAAGAGCAGAGCTCCTGAAATGAGGTTAAAAGGGATCCTGTCGAGGGTCTGCTGTGCAGCTGTTTCCCTGGCAAAGGAGGAAACTGCTCCAGGGGAATGAAGTGGGGAGCATTTATCAATTATTGATGGGAAATAAGCCCTGCAAACGCAGCAATGCCAACGAGGAGGTGCAGTCAAGGGGCAGGATCGGGTAAAAAAAAATACAGACAAGTCTCCAGAGTGAGGGAAATCAGAGAAATTCCAGCTTCTGGGGATATCTGCAAGACTTCAAACCTGTGGGAGCTCTCTCCATCCTTCCTGGGGATGTGAGGTCCCCATGAGGACCTGATCTTCTGGAGCACTGGGGAGCCAACAATACGGAGAGGGACAAGAACTCGTGGGAGCTGAGGAGGTCTGAGCATGGCTGGACCCTTGGGAAGTGAAACAGGGATTCCTGGAGCTGTGAGCCTGTGGATGCAGCCCCTGGCATGCAGTTCCACTGCTCTCACTGTGCTAGGAGGGGGAAAAAAGGAAAAGGGAAAAGAGAAAAGGAAAAAGGGAAAAGGGAAAAGGGAAAAGGGAAAAGGGAAAAGGGAAGGGTTCCCTGCTCTCCCCAGCAGCCCGTGTGTGGCTCCTCCATAAATCAGCTCAGAAGTTTCGAGGCCGTGCAGCACGTGGGATGTGAGCAGACTTAAAAGGCTTTCCAGGAGTTTTCCAATGGGATTTTACAGGTTTTCTTCCCCCTGAGGAACAGCTAAAAGTCAGCTGGAGGGAAGGGGGCAGAGCTGGCAGTGCCAGCAGGGTTTGGGTCACAGGGTGACACCCGTGGCAGAGCCATTTCCTGCGGGCAGTGCCAGCCGGGGGCTGAGCCCACACCGACAGGAGACCAAGGGGCACCCCGTCGGGAGAAATTCCATGGATACAGCCAGAAATCCCACTGTGGGGCCCTGCTGCACCCCTCCAGCTTTGGAGACACCTGTGGGGACAGAGCAGGGGACAGGGACAGCACCCTCAGGCACCTCAGGCTCCACACGGCTCCTTCTGCACACGAAGTTCACACGTGGAGCAGGGAGAGGAGTGGGCAGGTCCTGTGTCCTGGAATCCTGTAACTCAGCCCTAATTCCTGGAAAAATAATTAAGGAAAGTGGTACCTGGAAAATACATGGAGGTAAGTAATGGTCAGCCTTGATCACCAGACACAAATTGGGTAAAACCCATTTAATTTCCTTCAGAGGCTGAGTGCAAAGGCAAGAGATAATTCCTGCCCTGGTGCAGCAGCACTTTTAACTCTCCTGGCCATAAAGTCTCCATGAACAAGCTCGAGAAATAGGGGAGAGATGAATGGAGCAGAGGGGGATGCAGAGCTGGGCAGCCGAGCAGGATCCCGCAGCAGGAGCAGGAACTTTTCCTGCCTCTGGCAGCTGATCCTTTCCCTGGGCCTGGGGCTGGTCCAGACCCCCCACCCACGAGCTGGGCTGTAGAACACAGGATGCTCCTGTCCCTCGCCTTTGGTCAAGGGCTGGAAAGGACTTTAAATGACCTTGAGACTGTGGAAAAGATTAAAAAAAAAAAAATCTCTAATCCAGAATTCAGGAAGGACAGTGCAAAACCCAGCTTTGAGCTGGGATCCAGCTGGGGATGGAGAGGGGATCACACAGGGGTGTGACATCCCCCAGCACCGAGGGTGGGCACTGCCCTGGCTCTGTGCAGGGCTCAGGACACCGGGAAGGGCCCGGCTGGGCCACCCTGCCCGGTTTGGGCTGGTCCCAGGGTGCCCAGGAGCTGCAGGGTGGGGAGGTGACCCTGCCCCTGACGGGCTCCTGTCAGAGGGTGATTCCCCGTGATCTGCCAGGGAATTCTTCCCTGCTGAGCTGCCCCTCTCCCAGGAGGGAGGCTGGGGGTGTTTTCTGCTCTGCCAGGGACCCTCCGGGCTGGACACCCTCAGGGCAGAGCATCCCTGGGCTGTTTGCAGTTCCCGTGGCACGCTGGGCAGTGCCCCACCAACGCTGGCAGCGCTTCCTTGCTGTGCAGCCCAAGCGTGGCCAGACTGCTCCAAAAGTGACAGAAAACACCAATTCCTGTCCCTCCCACGTGTGCCTGCGGTGCCACTCACACTCGGAATGCTCGCCGAGCTGTTGCTGATGGCTTTAGCTAAAATTTGTGCAGCTCCTGCTCTCCTGCCCTGTGCAGTCCCCGGTGAGAGCTCAGCGTGTTCCTTCACGCCACATTTGCTGTTTCAAGGGGCATCCCAGGTGGTTCTGCCCTTTCACTCCTCGGATAAATGTGGAACCACTTCTCCTGCCCACATCATCGCCTTCAGGTTAACACCGTGCTGCAGGCCATGCAGTAAGTGTGGAAATTGTTTAAGGGGCCGCAGAGGTGGCTGGACAGGTTGGCTCCTCTGAAATAGAGCTGGCAACAACCTGCAGGGGAAAATTACCATTTTCTTACCTCCTTCCCTCCTGACTGGGAACAAGCCTTGTGCTGAATCTTCCCTAAAAATTGTTCTTCTGGGTTTTAGCACAAATAGAACAGAAGTATATCCTGGGCAGTAGAAATCGTGTGGAAATTGCTCCACAGGTACTTTAGGCCTGGCAGCCAGGGTTAGGTGGAAATGCCCACCTGCTCTGGAGTGCTGCCACCCCTGGGGCACATTTCTGGCACCTCGGGGATTTCAGGACAAGGTTGGAAGTGGTCAGGAGGGAAAAAGTCGTGCTTTTCCCCCTCTTCATTGAAAAGCTCTCTACAGCCAGAGACCCAGAGCAACTCCTTCGCTTCCAGGATTTCCTTTCCCAATTTCTTTTTAACTGTGAACATCACTGACCTTCTTTGGCTCTGAAGCTCAGGAAGAATCATCTTCCTGCTGATCTGTGGATCTCCTGTCCATTCCCAGGATCTACAGCATCTACAACTCTACCGGAGACCAAGTGTCCAGCCCGTGTGGCTGAACTCTTCCCTCTTCAGCAGGGCGCAAAGGGATGGGAGCGAAGCTGGTGCAGCTGGACACCCTCCAGGGCTGTCACTGTGTCACGGGCAGCGTGTGGCTGCCCCAAGCCCTGCAGCAGCAGCTGGAGCAGGGGATCAGCCAGCCCAGCTCAGCAAAGCCCAGCTCACAGCCCGGGCTCCAGAAGGATCCCGGCGGCTCCGGAAGGAGTCGGTGCCAGCGCCCCGTCCCTCTGCAGCCGCTGCAGGTCGGGCTGAGCCAGCTGAACGGGCAGCTCCTGCCATGTGGGATGCCCTGGGACATCCTGCTGCTCCTCCAGCTGCCTCTGCAGAGCGCCAGCCTCCTGCCCAGGCTGTGTCCTGTCTGTCAGCCGGAGGCTTCTGTCTTGCTTACTCCGGGATTCCTGAAAAGGCACCAAACCCCCGTGGGAAGCGAGCACCTCAGTGACTCTGTCACAGCACAGGGGATCAGTCTCCTCCCCAGGGAAGCAGATGTTTTGCTCTGAAGTGCCTCCTGATCACAAATGTTTATCCTATATCTTATTGGCCTTTTTACATCGCTGGGTTTTACCAGCAGAGCTCCTCAGGGCTGCTCAGGACTCCTTTTTTCATTGAACATGCTGTGAGCAGCCTGAGGGCAGCCGAGTGCTGGTGAGAAGCTGAAATCAGCACTTTTCCTCTTCTGTGACCTTGGAGGTCTTGTTTAACCTCTCTGTGCTCAGGGTCCTGGCAGGGAGGAGGGAGGTGAAGAAATGCAGGACTTCCCTAGTCCAGGTGCTTGAACTGCTGCAGAGGAGGGGAGGGTGAGCTGTGGGAACCATCCAGGTGCCAAATGGAGGGTTCACCTTTGCTCTGCTTCTCTGGGCAAGGATTTCCTTCCTGAGTTGTCCAGGTCAGCAGGAAGGGCCAGGAAAGCCTCACTGCAGCTGCAGCACCTCTTTGAGAGGGCAAACCCTGATCCCCCCGGTGCTCTACTCCAGCATCAGCCTGGTGCTGACCAGACACTTGCAGCAACTTTTCCTCCCTCAAAGGAGGAAGCCACGAGCAGAGTCCAAAGCTGTATGGAAATGACAGCCAGAACTCTCTGAACTCTCATTTGGGAGCTCATTTACTTTCTGCTGATGCTGCAGCAGAACCCTCCCTCCCACAGGCAGAGGCTTCAGTTCTGTCAGGCTGAGTGACCTCTCACGTCTCAGAGAAACATAAATATTGTATAAAACGCTGCTCAGAGCCTGGGGTTTTGAGGCACACAGCAGCCTGTAAAGGAACACGGGGTGTGTGCACAGCTCACAGCCACACACACCCCCATGGCCCAGGGCAGTGGCTGAGGCCGGGTCTTGGAGGGGCACAGACAGTGGGAAAATCAAACACCAGGGAACTGGGGAAGAGAACAAAACGTTTTTGCAGAAGTACCAGGTGTGAATAAACATCTCCATGTGACTCTGAAGGGCACGGAGAGGAGGTGGATTGCCTGCACCACGTGCAGTGCCAAGATTATTTGCATTTGTCTGTCTTCTAGGAAATGTTATCGTTTTACTGGTTATCTCTTCCTGAAAGGACACCTCATTTACTGTTTGAAGGGTTCTGAATTACCCTGCTCCCAAAAGAACGCACCACATCCACCTCAGCTGCCACTGCTGGGGCTGAAAGATTTCATTCCTGGGCCTCAACTTCAGCCAAGCCCAGAGCTGGAGCACTTCAGGAACTGATCTACAAAGTACCTTAGACAGAGCCATGAGTGTCATGGAGCCATGGAACCACAGAACCACGGAATCATGGAATGGTTTGTGTTGGAAGGGACTTCAAAGCTCATCCAGTTCCAATCCCCCCCTCCATGGGCAGGGACACCTCCCACTGAAACACCCAGGAGGACGATGGAATTTTTTCCAGTGAATCCCTGGCAGCTCTCAGCCAGCTCACACCAGGCTGGCACTGCAGCCCAGAGGCCCGGGTGCCCCAAGCCTGGCTCTGAGCTCCAGATGTGCCCTCGGAGCTCCAGATGTGCCCCCTGAGCAGCTGGGCTGGGCACACCCTCCCCTCCAGCCCCGGCTGGGGCTCATGTGGCTGGAACGGGATCCTGCCATCGTTCCTTTCTACCTCACTGCTCCTCAACACCTGGGCATTCCTCCTCGTCTGGTGAGCAATGTCCCTGCCAAGTGACCCTGGCAGATCACACGGAGCCCGTGCAGCAGAGCAGCACGCTCAGGGCAGCGGGAGGTGGCAGAGCAGAGCTTCATTAAGCAGTCAATCAATTAAAGCCGCTCGGAGCCGCAGCCCGGGTGAGGGTGGTGATGGAACCAGGCCCCCCGAGCAGGCCCTGGCTCTGGCAGGACGCTGAGCCTGACTCAGGCTCCCAGCACTTTCAGCACAGCCTGAGGAGAGCAGCTTTCACCCCCAGAGCAGCTGCCCCTCCAGAGGGGAGCTGGGCAGCAGGAGAAGCCTGAGGGTGGCCACTGAGGTGCAGATGCCCTGACCTGGAGCTGAACCCACAGCTGGCATTTCAGGTGGCCATGAAGAGCAGGACTGAGCCTTTGCTGTGAGACCCTGACTGCTGCCCTCAGCTTGCACCACCCCACCCCAGTGCTGTGTTTGGGAGGTTGATGCTGACACCTGGGCCTGCCTCCTCCTCTTCCTCTGCCCTTTGCCAGGGCTGCGGAGCCCCCCACACCCAGTGGTGTCCAGGAGGATCTCAGCCCCTTTGCAGTGCTGATCTGCAGAGTGTCTGATGGGCTCTTAATGTGCTCTCTAAACTCACCCAGGTCCCTCTCAACGATGGAGTTTGCAGTAAAAACAAACACACAGAGTCAGGGCAGTGGCACTTTGCCAAAGGGCGCCTTCTCCTCTCTGAGGAACTGGGCAAAGTTTGGCAAATGGATCTTTAGCAACCACCTGGCTCTGCCTGCTCAGCCTGCAGACCCAGCTCTGAGGGCAGCAATGTGCCCTGCTTTGGTTTCACTGCTCTTCCTCCCTGCTGTCCTGCCTGCAGAGTTTGCTCTTTGCTGGCCTGTCAGGAGCAAAGGAAAACGAGGCAGAATTGAGTTCATTTTGTTGTTTGCACTCAGCTTCTGGACGCAGATGCCACAAGGCCCTCACTTCTCTCTTGTATTTCATAACCTTACCCATCCTCCCGAGTCAGGAAGTTCAGTGCCTGCTGCAGCTCTCCAGCCCTTTGGGATGAACCGAGATACAAACCCCTTATCGAGATACAAACCCTTTACTGAGATACAAACCCCTTATCGAGATACAAACCCCTTATCAAGATACAAACCCTTTATTGAGATACAAACCCCTTATCGAGATACAAACCCCTTATCGAGATACAAACCCCTTATCGAGATACAAACCCTTTATTGAGATACAAACCCTTTATTGAGATACAAACCCTTTATCAAGACACCAACCCTTTATCGAGACACAAACCCTTTATTGAGATACAAACCCCTTATCAAGATACAAACCCTTTATTGAGACACAAACCCTTTATCAGCCCCCGGGTGTCCTGACCTCAGGGATTGGTTTGTCCTTCACCACTGGAAGAACAAACGGGATAAATGAACCAGGTGAATGAGGACACCTTGGTCCTCACCACCTCCTGCTCAACAGGGTTGGATTCAGAAGGCTGGAGAGGGACTTCCCACAAGGCTGTGGAGTGACAGGACAAGGGGGAATGGATTCAAACTGCCGGAGGCCACAGAAACAACAAGCAGGGAGAGCAGCTGAAGAAATAACAACGTTTTCCCTCATAAAAAGGAAGATTCCCAATAATCCTCAGCCCTTTTGCTCTGTGGAGAGCCTGTAGCTCCCTCTCTGCAAGAAATATTTCTTCCCATTGTCATGGGCACAGAAAGTCCAGGCAAACACTCTCATTTTCCAGTTGAAAAAACTGGACTTCTCCAGTTTAAGATTTGGAGAAAAAGAGAAAATCCAAGAAATATTTTGCTTGGCTTCTTCCCACCTGTGTTTTCCCATCGAGATACATAGAATGGGAATTTCATTCATCACACTTCCTGGAGAAATTGTTTTACAACAAATCTCCCAGACCTGAGCAGCCACAACGAACCCCCAGAAGTCATTTCACACAAATAAAATCTCATCTGGGCGAGGAGCAGGGGGGGCAGCACCAGGGGAAGCTCCAGCAGAGGATGCCTTTGAAAACAAAACCAAACGCAGCAAAACAAAGCAAAAGAAAGTGCTGAGAACTTGCTGCTGGTGTTGGAGCCCAGGAGGGGCTGCAAACCAGCTCAGAGGTCAGGAGATTCACCCCCTGAACCCCTCAGATCCCCCCAAAGGCACAGGGAGCTGAGGGATCTCAGCCCTGGCGGGAGCTGGTTCCTTCTCAGACAGCCGGAGCACGGAGGTGAGCTCGGGCTGATTTCCAAGGCAGTGAACTCGCTCAGTGCTATCAGATCAAGAATCTGATCACAGCACGCTATCGAGCCGAGCAGCCCTGGGACTGCAGCCACCCACGAGCTCTGTCACCACAGTGAGCCAGAGTAATGAACTTGTCACAAAATGCCTTCACCTCGTGGCAGCAGGGACTGAACCTCTGAGAGCCGAGCGATTCACGGCCCTGAGCCCACCTGAGAGGGGGCAGAGCCCTCCTTGTGTAACAGAGCCCTCCTCGGAGTCACTCTGGAATTGTCAGCCCTGGCTGAAGGGCTGAAAGAGAAACCCAGCCCCGTTCTGAGCTGAGGGTGTCGTGTGGGTCAGCGACGGAGGTGGTTAAGGCTGGGCTGCCGGGTTGGTTTGGTTGATTGGGTTGATTGGGTTGATTTGGTTTATTGGGTTTATTTGGTTGATTGGGTTGATTGGGTTGATTTGGTTTATTGGGTTTATTTGGTTGATTGGGTTGATTTGGTTTATTTGGTTTATTGGGTTTATTGGGTTGATTGGGCTGCTTCTCTGAGTTTAGAAATAAAAACCCCGAGCCGTGGCAGACAGATAAATTCTGCCTCTGCACAGCGAGCGGGGACCGGGCGCCAGCTCTGCCTCCGAAGGGGTGCAGCCGAGCTCCGGGCTGAGCCGGGCACATCCAGCACCAGCAGGCTCCCCAAGGACAGCCCCGGCCCCGGGCTGTGCTGCAGCCAGCTGGGCACCGTGCCCTCGCCCTGCCCTCGCCCTGCCCTCGGCCAGGGGAAGGGCAGAGGAGCGCGAGGGGCAGCTGAGACCGGGTTGGTGCCGTGCCAGGGAAAACGTCACGGACCAGACTATCCTGGTGAACAGAGCAGGGCTGGGTGCATCTGCCAGGGCTTGGGGCAGGGCAGGCATCTGCGCTGAGCAGTTGGAGGAAGGACAGGAGGTCAGACCCATCACAGAGCCCCCCTTCCCATGAAATCCAGGCTCGTGCTGTGCCAGGCTGGCGCCTCGTCCCTTCCCTGGGCATCAGGGGCTGGCTCAGGGAGATGTGGCCACAGCACTGCTCAGATCTGGACAATCCTTTCAGCTTTCCCCCCACAAGGGAGCAGGCAACCCCTGGATGGAAGCGTGGATAAAGCTCCTGTGGCACAGGAGGAGGGGGAGCTGTGTCCAACAGGAAAATCCAAACCACTCCTGTGCCTGGCAGGGAGTGACAGCAGTGCCTGGGGCTCACGGGCCAGGCTCCCTGGAGAGGCCAGTGGCCCCGGCTGGGTGGCACATCCAGCTCTGCTTCATCCCTGTGAGAGGCAGCTCCACGCCAGAAGTTGGGAGGTGTGGGGCAGGGGCTGAGCCCAGGTCCTCTGCCCCGTGTGGGTCACTACCAGGTGTCCCTGGAGCTGAGATCTGCTGCTCTGCACCACCTTTGCCTCCTCTCTCTCCTCTCCACTGCCAACAAACCCTTCTATCCCCTCCTCCCTGATTTCCAGCAGCCCCCAGCGCGCACTGAAGCAGGGAGAGGGAGCTGCACGCTGGCTCTCCGAGCAGGGGATGCCACCCCGGGCTGGGGACTGCACCGGGGACACCTTCAGCTTCCACGGCCCTTCCCGGGTGGTTTCAGCCCTGCAGCACCGGGGAGCTCAGGAATCCCAGAGTGACCCCCACACTGCAGGGGCAGGGCAGGGATCAGGTGCAGGGAAGGTGAGGATGTGCTGGTCCGAGAGATCAGGACTCAGCACCTTAAACAAGGGAGGGCTGGGTGCTAACAGCAGCAGGAATGATGCTTGTGAATGCTGAAGAATGAATTCTTGTGTTGTAAGGTCTGGCTGCCTCCCATCGAGCTGAGCAGGTCAGGAACTCGCCAAGAAGGAGAATCCTGCCCTCCCAGGAGTGTGGTGGGTGGAAGTTTGGACTCTCAGGGATGCTTACAGCATCTACAGCTTTCCAGTGTTACTTGGGTGAAGAAAACCTGTGCCCTGAATAAAAACTGCAGTTCTTAAACCTGTGCAGTTGGGACAGGCTGAGAACAGAGCTCTCTCTCACTTCCCAGGGCTCTGGGACCCTCTGCTCTGTTACCACGGCAGCTCAGCTCAGGACACAACACCGGGAAGAGAGAATTTTAACTCCAGAAGCACAGAAAACAACAGCACCTGGAAAAATGAGATATCAGCGAGAGGGGGGAGTCCAGGGAAGAAGTCAGGCACCCACATCCAAGATCTGCAGGAGGGAGGGCAGAGCTGCAGAGCTCCAGTGCCCCCAGAAATGAAGCTCCTGTGACTTGTATTGAGACATCTTTACTGGCTCCTCTTCATTTTCGACTCCACGAAAAATTCAGGTGCATTCTGGCTGCTGTCTGTACCTCGGAGGTGCGGAGAGAGCGAGAATTACCCCGGCTGGAATTTCCCTGCTCCCTGCTGCTCGTGGCCGGGAACACCCCCAGGAACACCTCGGGCAGAGCCGGAGGGAGGAACTGTAATTCCAGCTCTGGAAAATCCCCCCTCCCCTTCCCCTCGGCCCACCTCTCTCTGAACACTCCTCGGGCTGTGAGAATGATGAGGACAATAAAATGTGCTGCCCAATTATCCCGCAGAGGGGATGCTGTAATTCCAGCCCACGATCCCGCAGCCCCCCGTGTCCCCTGGATTAGCACAGTGGGCACTACACTTGCTGGGAAGAGGATTAGGGAAGCACAGGAGGCGGAGGGGCAGCTTTTATTTAATCTAATGGTTGTTCTACCCGATTTCCTGCAGGCTCTTCTGATTTGCAGTGAGCAGGCAACGGAGATCAGCTGGGTTTTTAAAGCCTTGCTGACACAACTCCTGATAAATAAAGATGAGCTTCCACCAGCGAGTAGTCTCTGGGAAACAAAGGATTTGTACCTCGGGATCTTTTGGCCGGGGGCACAGGAGCGGGGAGAGCGTGGCAGGCAGGAATTAACACGCAGAGCCTGGAATTGAATATTTCCAACCGTAATAAGCAACAGGAAAAATGGGGAGAGCTGCAGAAAACCAGACCCAGAAAGGATGGGAGCCCTTCACTCCAGGGCTGGTGTCTCCTGGGGACACAGGGCTGTTTGGTGGCTGTTTGGGATGTTCCCAGCAGCACCAGGAGAGGCTTGCAAGAGCCCCTGGGGTGGGATTTCACCATGACCACGAGGTGACCGTGCCCACATGCAGGTGGGCAGTGTCCAGGGGTCTCAGGGGCATCCCCTGCCCGGGGCTGTGCACCCAACTCTGGTTTGGGGTCTAAATGCAGGTTCCTCCAGCCCCTGGGAAGTTGTGGTGCCCAGACAGAACTGCTGCAGTGCCAAGGGGGGATTCCAAGGCGCTGTGGTGAACCTTGCTGGTCCCCCCAAGGCAGGAGCGGGAGGGAATGATCCAGTGGGATTCAGGGCTGCTGACTGGGGGAATTCCTCTGCTCTGGGCTGGTCCCTGGCTGGGCTCTCTGCCTTCCCCTGGTGTGTCCTTCTTCCAGAACTGGCTCTGGTGTTCATCTCCCCTCCGAGGGTGAGGGGTCCTGAAGGGCCATTCCCGTGGAAAGGGACAGGTTTTCCCTTGGAAAGGGACAGGTTTTCCCTTGGAAAGGGACAGCTTTTCCCCTGGAAAGCTCTCGGGCCAGGCAGGAAGGATCTGTCCTTGTTGGTCTGGTATCCATGTGAGTGGCACTGGGCAGACAAGAGGGATGACAGAAAGCCACTCTCTGTCCCTCCTGCTGCCCAGGCAGCCACAGGGAAGGGTCTGGAGCAGGAGTCTGAGGATGTCTCACGTTTGGAAGCCCCAGCTCACGAGAGAGGCTGCTCAAAACTCATCCAGCACCACCTCTGAGCCACCTCACTCCACTCCACAGTGATTCAGCCTCTCGGTGAGCACCTCTCCTCTGTCCCTGCACGACACCAGGGAGTGGAGTCAGGGATTCCCATCCAGGGGCCTCAGGCACAGCCAAGCTGGGGACCCACGAGCCACAGGGCAGCCATGGATTCAATTGCTTTGGCATCCTGGGATGTGCTTCGTAATTACCAGCCTGCTTTGAAGCCTCCTTCAAGGGCCAAGGGAACAATTTTTGATTTATGAAATAATATCTTCGCCTTTTCTAAAGTAAATATTTGGTGCCTGCTAAGGTTAACTCTGATTCATATCTCGCTGCGGGGTGAGTTCTGTAATAATGTCCCCGTGTTTGTGATAACAGACAACAGCTTTGCTCCAAACGGCGGAATTCAAGTACCAACCCGTGTTGCAGCGGAGAATCCCAAAGGAGAGGAGCCGGGGAAGTGGCTCCTGTTTATTACTGCTGGAACATTAGCAGCAGCTGGGTTAGGTCACCTAAAAAAGACTTCTGTGCTGGATGGTTTCTAGCTGGCCATAACTTTCCAAAGCTTTGCAATTTCCTGCTTGTCATCACTGTTTCTTTATGTGCGACCCCGCCTGATTCATTTTTTATTTTCTCGGAGAGAATATCTCAGGAGAAAACACAACTCCTGCATCCCCTCGGATAAACCAGGTGTGACTGACCTTCCCTGGGCAGCAGAGCGCTGCTGTCCCACTCTGGGTCATTTGCTGCTCCCAGGAATCCCAGGATCATTGGGGTTGGAAAAGCCCTCCCAGAGGCTGTCCCACCTTCCGAGCTGTCCCACTTTGTCCCCAGCCCAGAGCTCTGAGTGCCACCTCCACGCCTTCCTCTAGGGATGGGGACTCCAAACCTCCCTGGGCAGCCCCTGCCAAGGCCTGAGCACCCTTTCCATGGGGAAATTCCTGCTGGTGTCCCCCCTGAGCCTCTCCTGGCCCAGCCTGAGGCCGTTCCCTCTCCTCCTGTCCCTGTTCCCTGGGAGCAGAGCCCGACCCCCCCGGCTGCCCCCTCCTGTCAGGGAGTTG
The DNA here is from genome assembly GCA_013397115.1 of Edolisoma coerulescens. Classification (NCBI taxonomy): domain Eukaryota; kingdom Metazoa; phylum Chordata; class Aves; order Passeriformes; family Campephagidae; genus Edolisoma; species Edolisoma coerulescens. The sequence goes on along the minus strand of VWZW01001159.1, from coordinate 49,284 downwards.
TGCAGAGCCACAAGGGCCCCCCTGAGCCTCCTTTGCTCCAGGCTGAGCCCCTTTCCCAGCTCCCTCAGCCCCTCCTGGGGCTCCAGCCCCTTCCCAGCTCCGTTCCCTTCCCTGGACACGCTCCAGCCCCTCAATGTCCTTCTTGTCCTGAGTGTCCCAGAGCTGTCCCCAGCACTGGAGGTGCCTCAGCCACCCCTTGTGTGGCCCCTCCAGACCCTTCACCAGCTCCGTGTCCCTCCTTTGGACACTTCACCCTCCTTTGGTGTCACCAATTTGTTCATCTGTCCCAGCGCCTCCAGGCCCCACAGAGCAGCTCGGGGGCAGTGAGGTCCTGGCAGGGTTGAGGGACAATAAAGGCTGGAATAGGATAAGCTGGAATGACACCTGATCCCATGGGAATAACCACAGATGTGTGCCTGGGAGTCACACAGAGCTTGGATTCGTGGGACCTGCACGATGGGAAAAGCTTGGACTGGTCTCTGCTGCTGTTCTCACATTCCTCGTCCTTTTCATTTTTATGTGATAATTCCTACATCTTTTCCTTATATGAAATACCTCCATTTTTTGAGCTCATTCTGGGAACAAAAGGAGCACGTGGCTCAAGCAGAGTTAGATCTGAGGAGGCAGGAGCCTGGGGGCTGCTGAATGAATGCGAATTCCTTCTGGCTCTGCCTGCAGTACACCAGTGCCCAGCTCTGCAGCCCTGTCCCTCGTCGGGTGACCCCACAGTGCTCCACAGCCACTGTCACTGCTCTCGTCAGGGACAGAAGAACCCCCTGCAAGTTAATTTTAAATGCATCATTCCTCTAAATTTCCAACAACAGCTCCAACCTGCACCTTATTTTTCATGTCTGGGCTCAGCCCAGAGCAGAGCTCTTTGTCTCCATGAGGAAGTGAGGAATTGGACAGGCTGGTTTTGAATTATGGGGATCTGGGAGAACCTTCTGCATTTCCCTTCCTTGGAAGGCTGCAATAAAGCTTCGATGCCGCTGCTGCTTATTTATCAGGAGAATGCCTTGGAGCAGGGAGTCCAACTTGTAGTCACTTATCTCCAGGAATAACTCACACCCCGAGATGGTTTTGCCCCGTTTAAATTGATGGAGTTGGTGCTGGCTTAGGGGATCCATGGAAAAAGCTGGGAATCCAAACAGGCACAGGTGGGATGAACATCTGGCTGAGCTGCTCCCTGTGACGGAGATAATTAACGAGGGCTGCCCCTCTCTCCTCATCTGCATCCCAGGGAAGCTCAGGCCTTGCCCAGATGTGCCTGGGACGGAAGGTTGAAATTGCCTCTTCCAAAAAAAGTCACTCATGGAATCACGGAATCGTTCAGGCCGGAAATGACCTTTAAGATCATCAAGTCCAATCACTAATCCACGGCCTCAAGTGCCACATCCACAGGTTTCTGAACACTTCCAAGGATGGTGACTCCACCACTGCCCTGGGCAGTCTGGTCCAGCTCTTTAAATCCCTTTCCATGCAGATTTTTCTCCCAATATCTAATCTGAACCTTCCCTGGCACAACTTGAGGCCGTGGCATGATGCTGGTTGGTGAGTTTTACTCACTGCAGCCCTTTTCAGGAGAGGGTTTAGGGTTTTATTCATTTCAATAGGAACTTCCTCTTTAGGAGATATAAAATCTGGATTGGGCTCTTTACCAGACACCAGAGACCATCACTGGAGGGGCAGGACAAGGAGTGATGGGTTCAAACTGAAAGAGGGGAATTTTAGGTTGGATATTGGGAAAGAATTCTTGGCTGTGAGGGTGGGGAGGCCCTGGCACAGGGTGCCCAGAGCAGCTGTGGCTGCCCCTGGATCCCTGGCAGTGCCCAAGGCCAGGCTGGACGGGGCTTGGAGCAGCCTGGGACAGTGGAAGGTGTCCCTGCCATGGCAGGGGTGGAATTTGATGATCTTTAAGGTCCCTTCCAACCTGAAGCATCCCATAATTCCATGATTCTGTGAGCACCAGGGTTCAGGCACCACCAGAGGTTTTATGGGAATTATTTTCAGCAAAGCCTGGCAAGCCTGGGTGTGTCCCCTGCCGGGTTTGTCGGCTGGAGAAGGAAAGTGCAGCGTGAAGAGCTGGTCCCACCAAAGGAAACCCAAAGAGGAGGAGCCCCCCTGGCTGGGGCAGGGAGTGTGGAAGGAGCAAACCCAGGGATCCAGGATCCAGGCCCACTCCTGTCAGCACCGCCCCACCGGACTGAGCTGGGAATGATGAAAAGAAAAGCACCAGTCCTTCTCTGCTGCTGAGCCTCTCCCAGCCCCCAGCACAGGACCTGCTGGTCTGTCCTGTTTTGAACCAGAGCCCCGGTGACAATTCCTGTGCCAGCAGGAGCAGGGCCCTTTGCCAGCAGTCCTGATGCTCCATTCAAGGGAGGAGCAGGAGGCCTCGGCTCAGGAAACGCTGATTTTGTCAAATCCTTTTGCAGCGGCTGTTCCCTGCCTGTGGTTATTTATAGTCTGATGACACCTCCACCTTCTGCTTCTCCCTCCACAGAATCACAGAATCCTTGGGTTGGAAGAGACCTTCAAGATCACCGAGTCCAACCCATGCCCCAACACCTCAACTAAACCATGGCACCGAGTGCCACATCCAATCTTTTTTTAAACACATCCAGGGACGGTGACTCCAGCACCTCCCCGGGCAGATGATTCTGAAACTTTATCACTCTTTCCATAAAAAACTTCTTCCTAACATCCAACCTATATTTTCCTTGGAGCAGCTCGAGGCTGTCTCCTCTCCTGTCAGCTGCTGCCTGAAGAAAGAGACCAAGCCCCACCTGACCTCAACCACCCCTCAGGGAGTTGTAGAGTGATGGGGTCACCTCTCAGTCTCCTTTTCTCCAGGCTGAACAACCCCAGCCGCAGCCCCACAGGCTCGGACGCCAGTTCCCAAGAGGGAATGGCTGGCTGTGGCAGGATTTCTGTCACAGCACCACCGTTCCCTCACTCCTGAGGGTGCCAGGGCCCTCGATAAAAGCTTTCCTTCAGCTCGGATGAGGCAGCAGCAGGAGCTCTGCTCCCAGGCCACTCTCACGGTGACAGTCACACGGGGCCAGCAGCAGCAGGTGCCAGCGTCCCTTCCCTTGCAGAGGGACATTCCAGCAAGGAGCAGATCCCAGCTCCCAGCTGCCCGGCCCAGCTGGGCACCCAGCCGGTGCCACCTCGGCTGCAGAGAAGGATGGCTTTAATATCAGCGCTGGGATACGACTCATCGGGGCATTTTTAATTTTTATCTTTTTCCAAGGAAAAAAAAAACCAAACCAAAAACCAAGCAGAAATTCTGCTTTGTGCTCTGTCACAAGGAGAGGGATGGGATGGAAGGTAATTGGATCCTGTTGCTTCCTAAACAGCTAAATATTTACATATAGGCTGGGCTATTAATCACGGCCCCATATGGCAGCAGAGCTTTGCCGAGCGCTCCTGGGAGAGCTGCTGGGAGCAGCGTGTTTGTCTCCCAAATGCCTCCCTGACAGCTCCACTTTCATCACAATCAGCTGTGACACCATAATTACAGATTTGGGGAGGTTCGCAGCCTCCCCGTGATTGATTGTTTGATACACACAGTTTAGAAGATAGATGTTCTTATTCAAATCAACTCCTCAGCGAGGGAAGTGGCGGCGCGGGGAGCGAACGGGAGCATCCCAGGGGCCGGGGTGAGCCCCGCGTTCCTTGCAGCCCCCTCTGCTCGCAGGGCTCCTGGCCAGGTCCTGGCAGGTCCATAAAGGTGCTGCTGCACGTTCAGCCGCTGTCCCCTCCCTGCTGGTGACACCGCCACGCTGAGTCCTTCAGCTCTTCCCAGGCCTTGCTGGGGTTTGGTTCCCTGGAAAGCCTCGTGTGAGGAGGAACAGGGAAAAGGTCCTGTCTGCTGTGGCCATCGCTGGCCACTGATGGACCGCTCTCAGCCCCAGCTCAGGCTGCCCTTGCCCAGGGGCAGTAAATCCCAGGGAGGGATGGGCTGGATGAGGTTTCTTCCCATTTATTTTGTGTTTTCCAGCTGCCAGTTTTATGGAGCAACAACACCCAGCGTCCAGTTCGTGTGTCAGGGCTGGGGTTTTTTATGACCTTTTTTATGGCCTCTTTTGGAGATCCCAGTAACTCATTGTGGCTCTTCCCACCTTATTCCATGCTGGTCTGTATTTACAGCATCCCTCTTTTGCCAAGGGCATGGGAACGGAGGGGAGGGAGCACAGGGAGGGCACGGGGATCACACCAGGGGGATGGAGCTTTGCCAAAGAGCTGCTGGAGAGATCTTCACTCTGCTTTGGTCAGCGCCTGCAAGGCCTGCACCTTACCACAGGTGGCTCTCACTTCTGGAAAGAGCTGCTTGAACAAAACCTAAATGCAATTATTTAATTTATTTTATTTTATTTTATTTCATTTTATTTATTATTTTTTTATTTGTATTTATTTTCTATATTTATACTATTGATTAGTGTTATATTTAGTATATTAGTACATTATTAGTATATATAATTATTATATAGGATATTAGTATATTATTATTATCTACAGGATTAGTGTATTGTAATATTTAGCCTTACATTAATTTTTTTATCTGAGAAAGTTCTCCCTGAGCTTTCTTTTCCCCAAACTTTTCTGCTTTTTCCAAGGTTACCCCCTCACTCAGCCTGTTCCTGCCAGGCAGGAGCTTTTCCGTGTCCACGCAGAACTCTGGATGTTATTTTGAATGTCCCAGCTTTCACACTGCCCCAGCCCCGTGTGACCCCTCCAGCCCCTCACTTCCATATCCCCAACCCCAGCGGCTTCAGCGAAGCTCCTTTGGATCTGCATCACCTCAGAGCACAGGAAATAATGGGAGTGAAGTCCAAAGCCAATTAAGGATTTCTCCACGGCTCTTAGAGAATTGCTTTGGTAAAGAGATGCTCAAGCAGCCGCTGGCTGTGCACAGACGTGGAAATGGGGTTTGTGGAGGTCTCAAAAAGTAGCTGGGAATTAGGAAGGTTTTCAAAGGGCTTCACTCTCTGCAAATGCCAGCGATGCTCAGAGACAGCCTCTCAGTGCTGGAAGTGTCACTTTGCAGTTGTGGGGGGCAGTTTGAAAACCTGAATAAACATTTTCTGTAAGAAAATTCTCTGTGTGTGTGTTTGTGTGTGCTAAACAGGATTTTTACCTTGATGCATTAATCTGAGGGAAGAAGAAATATTCACCACTTCCACTAAGGAACAGAATTTTATGGCAAATAGACCTCTCCAGGCTGAACTTTGCAGTAGGCTTTGAGCTCAATTTATCTTCTGGATGGCAAAATTTAGCTTGTTTTGCTGTAAAAAGTCCAGGTGAGACAACAACAAAAATAAGATTGGGGTTTTTTTTTCTTTATTTTATTTTTTTTTTTCAGAAACCTCAAGACAAATATGATTTAGTGGTGGTGATATTTGCTCTTGACAGAGCTAATGCTTTGGTAGCCTTTCCTTTGACCCCTGTAGATGGCATAGCCAGGAATATTTAAAATGTGATTTATGATGTGCTCTGTGCCCAGATGGAGCTCGGAGGTGGATTTGGGGAGAAAAACACCTCCCTGCAGGCCTCCAGCTGCCTGTGTCCTGCCCTGGGCAGGGGAGGGACTCGTTCTTTGTCAGAACAGTGCAGGGGGAGCACAGAGGATTCCCCAAGTGGGATGGGAAAATGGGAACCCATTTCCAGCATCAAAGAAGGGCCAGGTTAAGCACCAGAGAATAAAACCATGGAATGGTTTGGGTTGGGAGAGACCTTAAAGATTGTCCAGTCTCACCCCCTGCCACGGACCTAAACCCTGGAGGGATCTGATGAGTGGGGGTCGTTCAATTTGCACAGAATCCCAGAAGGGTTTGGGGTGGGAGGGACCTTGAAGCCCATCCAGTGCCACCCCTGCCATGGCAGGGACACCTCCCAGTGTCCCACAGCCCTGTCCAACCTGGCCTGGGACACTGCCAGGGCTGGGGAGTCACTGGGAGCAGGAAAAGCCATGAATGAGAGGGCACCAGGCCAGAGCCAGGAGCTCGGGGCTGTGTTTCGAGCCCACCAAAGCCCTTCAGCTGCATTTCAGCTCCTGCCTTTGCCTCCCGGCTCCTGAGTGTCCTTGGACTCTCTGCCCGAGGTTTCTCTCCATAAAACATGGGTGGCATCAACCCCTGAGCACGGTGCTGTGTCAGGAGGACAAACCTATTGATGATTATAAAGAGTTCAGGTAACTATGGCAACAGATACTCTGCCTTTTTGCATCTCACAACAGGAAAGACAGAGCCCGAACATGCCCTGAAACCTCCCCAGCACCCCGAGCTGACTCATCACTCCCCAGCCCCTGCTTCTCCAGAATTATTCCAGGAAAAGTTGCTTCTGCTGGGCTGGAAGCAACGGAGTAAATTTTTTAAAAGCACCTTGCTTTATTGCTTGCTGGCCAGATTATTCCCACCATCACGGCTCTGGCTTGGAAAGAGTCCATAATGTTGGATGGCAATAAACCAGAGAGCTGAGGCCCAGAATTTATGGCCATGAGCTAATGAGGTGCAGGGAGGGATGTTCAGCGTAACCCTGCTCCCTGCACCAGCTCTCAGTGCCCTCCCCAGCTCCTTCAGGGGGTTTGGATGATCCAGGAGCCCTGAGCCTCCCTGGGAACATCCAGCATTTTCATTTCAGCGGAACAACTTCAGCTGCTGCAGAAAGGAGCCGAGACAGGGGAGAAATTGCTCCATGAGGAAACAGTAATGCCATGAAGAGGGAAAGCTCATCCGGGCTCTGGGGAAAGAGGGGTGGCTGTTATTTGTTATGTTGGTGAAAGATGAGAGCATTGCAGGGAGAGGCTGAGCAGCTCCTCTGGCTCTGTGCATCCCAGGAAGGTGCTGCAGCTCCAAATCCAGGCCTGGGAGCTCTGCAGGTGATGGAAAACGTGGAGCAGGGCATGGGGAGGGTCCTGGGGAATTCCTGGGAGCTTGGCCAGGCTGAGCTGGGCACTGGCAAGGCCATGCCTTGGTTTTGGGGATCGTCTGACTCCATGGCCATGGAGATTCCCGGCCCATCCCTGGGGTTATCCTGGAGGGGCTGCTGCCAGAAGGGAGTGGAGGTGTCTGTGCCTCTGTCAGGAACCAGCCTCACCCTCAGGAAGGGGAGATGGAAAGCCCAGCAGCCCCGGTGGGTTTGTGCCTTCCCTTCCCTTTTCCAGGTGGAAGAAATGAGGAGACCTCATCGCTCTTGTGCTTGAATGAGACCTGGTGAGGTCTGAGTTGTTCCTGTGTCCCCCACACAAAAATCCCAGGAGCTGCAAGCAGAGCAGTTAAACATTCACGTGAAGCTTCTCCTCATTCCTTCCCCTGCTCCCAGAGCTCCCCAGTAATTCTCATTCCCAGTGGATTCCCCCTGGCAAGACCAAAGCTTTGCAAGCCAAGTGTGCTTCCCCTCCCGCCAAGGACACTTGTGGGGACATTTGGGGACATTTGGGGTGGCACCTGGCCAGGGATGCAGCAAAGCTGAGGAACGAGTGACCTTGGCTGCTGATTTGCCTCTCTCATGGAAGGCAAGACCCCAAATCATGTCCTTGTAAAACATATTGTGGGAGATGTGTTTGGGGACAGGTGTGGGGGGACCTTCCCAGCACGTTTGACCCCTCCTGTTCAGCAGGAATTGAGCACGTGGTGCAAGGACAGCCCAAGGGCCGAATCTCTGCTGGTGAATCCCTTCTGCTCATCCCAACCTCCAGATTCCAGCAGTGCCAGGCCATGGAGAGTGACCTTGGGACGGGCACGAGCTTCTCCCTGGGGCAGGGGCTGGGAGGAACCTGGGAGTGGCACCTTTGCTGTGAGTGTGGGACCTTTTTAGGGAGTGGGAAATTTCCTGTGAGTGTGGGACCTTTCTAGGGAATGGTGCCTCCGTGACAGGGTTCAGGGTGTCCCTTGGCCCCAGCACAGGGGGACAGAACCAGGGCAGAGCTGGGACCAGAAGCCAAGGAATGAAACCATTCAGCTCATCCACCTGAGCAGGTGCTGGCTGCATGTCAGGCACTTGGGAGGTCACAGAGGTGCCCGTGCCTGTGAAGGAGAGGCTGAACCCCCTGCCCCGCCGAGGTGTCACCCCCTGAGCTGCTCTCCCTGCTGCAGCTCCAGCCCCACCCCTCTTTATTTGATTTATTCCCAGTTTGGCACCAACCCCAGCGAAGCCTGGTGACAAACCAGCCCTGGAGGGAGCACACATCGATGAGTTTCCAAGGAGAGGCTTTGCTCCTTGATCTCTTGGCTCCAAGGGGAAGGGAAGGACCCTCACATCTCGTTCAGCGCTTTATTCACTCACATGTAATTAAGATCTCCTGCATCTACAGCTCGGCCTGCCTTTAATTAGAGACGTTTCAGCACCACGAGCGCTGGCACAAACAGATAATGGAGCTGCCTCTGTGCACTGCCAGGAGACAAAAGCGACCACGGGAAAAGACAATTTCCCTGGAAATTAAGTGTGCGCTCTGCCTTGGAATTCTCTGCTCTGTGCCCCGCAAGGAGATGAAAAGCCATCCCCCTGTCCTGGGGTGCCGGCCACAGGGCCTGAGAGGAGCTGTGCCCACCTGGGAGGCACTGACAGCTCCTTTAGAGCCCAGCTCGTGGTGGGATGGGCACCAGGCCCTGGCTGGGACCTTCAGGGACCCCCCGGCTTCTGAGCAGGCTCAGCTCAGGGCAGTGACGAGACAGGCTCGGGCTCAAGCCACCCTACACCAGCCCTGTGTCCAAACCAGGGCTGATCTCTGCAGGAGGAGGGTAAATCCTAAATCCTTCTTCCTCCCATCCTGTGCTGTTCCATCCCCTCCGGGCCTCAGCTTCAGAGCCACCTCTGAGCCTGGTTCTGAAACACGGCAGGAGGAGCAGGAGGAGCAGGAGGAGGAGATCCTGGCCAAAGGATGGGGCACTGCTGTTGTCTGGGAGCCTCACAGGCTTTGATTTAAAGCCAGCTTTGTGAGCTCCTCACACTCCCAGACTTGGGGGAAGAGAATAAACCAGGCAATAAAGGAAGCTGCCACTTGGGAACTCTGCTTTTTTTTGTTATTTTTCCATTATCTCAGCCGTGAGGGAGAATTGTTGTGTGCCAGAAGAGCCGATCTCCTGGGTGGGGAGATGGAGCTCTGCTGGCAGAGCTCTGAGGTATTCACCTGGGCAAGGCAAAGCTTGCTTTCTCCAGGGGACAATATCTGAAGAGCAGCTCATTTTCCCAATTTTTCGGAGTGCAGAGGAGCTTGGCTGCTCCTGCTGCATCCAGAGGATCCCGGGGCCAGCCCTGCCCTGGACTGGGGTGGGACAGGCAGGAGCAGAGGGAATGAGGAGCTGGGAGGAGCAGGAAGCAGCACACAGGGACAGAATCACAGAGTCCTCAAGGCTGGAAAAGGCTTTTGGGGTCATCGAGTCCAACCACACCCCAGCCCCACCACGTTCACCACTAAACCCTCTCCTCAAGTGCCACATCCAGACGTTTTCTGAACCCTCCCAGGGATGGTGGCTCCACCCCGGGTAGGAAAAAGGGTGACCTGGGCTGTGCAGGATTTTGGGCAGAGCTCTGAGCTGAGAGCAAGGCTGGGAACGGGCCCCTCTCCACCCTTCCCTGGGCTGAGGGTGGTGGTTGGGCCATTTCCAGGGAGTTGTTCCTTTCCACTGAGCAGAACTTCTGGGATTCCAGTTCGTTTTGCTGTTTGCTTTTGTTTTCTAATTTATATTCAGATGAGACAGAGCTCAGAGCTCCAGGTTTTGTTTGGTTTGTGAGTTGCTAAGAAAAATGCATGGACAGATCCATCCCAAGTCCCTGGTTTAATGGGAACGCTGCTCCACTGGCTCAGGAATGGGCTCATCTCCATCAGCTCTGTTGATATTTCACCCCTCAGGCCACTGAATCTCCTTTTTAGTCAGCAGAGAAAACTCATTGCAGCTTTACCCCTAAAAGTGCCCTCAGAAATCTGCCACAGGCTGGGATGAAGGGCACTTCTCTCTCCCAAAAGAGTGCTGGAGGGGCTCAAAGACACGGATTTAACAGCTCAAACTCCATCCAGGCAAAAAAGAGGCGACAGATTTAGGAGGACAAAGAATTCCTCACTGATAACACAAATACATCCTTGGTTCTGGTGACAAAGGCACCAAACAGCTGCAGCCAATTACTGAGGGGGAAAAAAAAAGTCAATCCATGGCTAAATTAAAAATAAAGAAATTAATACAATTTAATGAGTTTTAACTCTGCAGAAAGTTGAAGAAGGATGGGATATTTTGATTTTGGTCTCATTACAAACAACAAAGTGGTTTGACAGGAGATGCTAAATTTCCCAGAAGGCCACTCTTTAATTAATTTAAAATCATAAACCAATTAACATATTTAATACTAAACACCCATACAATTAATTTGGCACTCGGAGAAGATGTGTGATGTTTAGGGAAAGGAAAAGAAAAGCCGGATTTCTCAGAGATAAATAAGAAGTTGATTTATTGAAGCCCAAAATTCACAAGGAACAGGATGAACACCCCTTCAGGTGAAAAACTCAGCTCTTCTTCTGTACATCCGGCCTGAATGTCCCTTTTTCAGTCTGAACCCATTCCCCTTGTCCTGTCACTTCATTTCCTGATGAACAATCCCTTTTCAGCTTCCCTGCAGCCCCTCAGACCCTGGAAGGGGCTCTGAGGTCTCCACCCAACCTTCTCCTCTCCAGGCTGAACATTCCCAGCTCTCCCAGCCTGGCTCCATAGGGGAGGTGCTCCACTGCCTTTATCACCTTCCAGGTCTCCTCTGGAATTGTTCCAACAGTTCCTTGTCCTTCTCATGCTGGGGACACCAGAACTGGGCACTGGGGGGTCTCAGCAGAGAGAGAATCCCCTCCCTGGCCCTGCTGCCCACACTCCTTGGGATGCAGCCCAGGATTTGTTTGGCTTTCTGGGCTGTGCCCTCTTTTCCCCAGGATTTGTACCCGAACAGCTCTGAAGTTTTCTGGGAACTGATAAACTTCCCCTGACTGTGGAGCTGAAGGAAAAGACACCCAGGTAAGAGAATTCTCATGTCTGGGTCTCACCCCCTGCCTGCTTTCAGGTGACTCTCCCAGGAACCCCTGTGGATAATTTGTGTTCATCTTCCTCTCTCTTCCTTTGATGGACAAGTGTTTATTTCCTTATTTTCCAGCCTGAGTGGGGAGAAATGGAAGATGCCTGGAGCAACAGCTTTCCAGGTCATTAGGAAGCCAATCAGAGAGGGGCTGAATCTTGGGGTGATGTTTTTCACTGGCATCAGAGAAGGAGGGCATGGCCTGTCCTATTCAAGCAGTTCAAAGCATTCTTCACATGGAGGAAGGAGCACCAAGTTTAAGGATTGGGAGAAAAATAAGGAGAAGATCAAATAAACGTTCAAACCTGGCTGTGTGTGATCTCCGAGGCCTTCTGACAATAACATGTTATTCCTCATCATTACTGAAAGGCAGAATTCAAACTGCTTTAAGTGCTTGAAAGTGCTTTTCTGGACTGCAGCAACGCCAGCATTTCTCCTACGTGGAGCAGGAAACTGGGAATTTCTGGGTTGATAACACTGGTTTGGAAGGCGAGGAAAAGCTCCCCCAGGTGCAGTTTCCCTGCAATTCCTGCTGGGAGCAATCCCAGCCCAGCCCCGGGTGAGCACAGCCCTCATTCCTGAGCACATCTGTGTGTGCTGGGCTCTCTCTGGACACTGAAATTCCTGCAGCCTTAATGGGAATTCTCAGCTTTTTGCGAGGTTTTAGAACTCTCAGGTTTTAGAAGGCTGAGGACAGCGAGCACAGAAGAGTCTGGAAGGAGAAAGGGAATTTTGAAATAGTCCCAATAACAGAGGCCATGTCCGGAGTGTCTGGGGTCCAGGAGAGCTGTGGGTCAGAAAATCATGGAATCACAGAATATCCTGAGTGCGAGGGGCCCCAGAGGGATGGGATCAACATCAGACATCCCTCACAGGGACTTGTTAACCTGTCCAGGGCCCAGGGCACTCAGCTCCCAATCCCAATCCGGGCTGCAGGCACAGCAGGGATGAAGCCTGGCTGCTGCTACAGCCACTTCTCACTTGTCACTGTTTGTTTCTTTGGGAATTGCCTCACTTACTCGAAATCATTTAAAATTTTGTACACAAAAACTAATCAAGAACCCAAATTACCTCCTTTTTAAGCAAGGGGAGAAATGCAGAATCAGCCTGAAATCACTGCGAAAATAATAAAGGCAGATTCAGTGAGAGACTAAAAAGCAGAGCGAGTACAGCTGCGAGCTGGTCTAGGTTTATCTCAGCTACTGAAAAGCAGACAAAAGGTATTGGTCTAGCTCAGATTTAATTTTTTTAACTAACACTCGGTCGCATAGAGATTGGGGAAAGAATGAATATTCTGCTTCAGCTGCTGCACCGAAAAATTCAGAAGCAAAATGGCACATGTCACATCGAAACGAGATGGGTGCTGCTTCTTTGTAAGTGGGATGAAGACTCCCTTTAAAAACACTATTTTTAGCCAGCTAAAATTTCCCATTGACATGAAGTGAAATGTTTGTCTCCTTCGCAGAACTCGGGCCTCCTGCTCGGTGTTTTTCCTTCAGTGAGAGGGGAGGGGGGGAAATTTTGGACCATTTCTTTGCCGCTTTCAGATGGATTTTTCTCCTGAGAATTTCAGGTTTCTTGTACTTTTAGTACTTGTTAAAACAAGAACAATTAAGTCTGACCACGTTTGACGATGATTTGGGTCAGGATGACCCCAGCCCCTTAAGTGACACCATCTCTGTGGCCACAGCAGCCCAGGGCAGCACCAGACACTCCCAGCAGGAGCTCCAGGCTATGAAGCTCAGGTCCCTTCCCAAAGGTCCATCCTGACCCGTTGGGGACTGGCTGGGACAGGGTGTCCTGGCAGGACCCCCCTCTGTCCGGCCCTGGAGGGAGCTGGTGACAAACGGAGCTCTGTGATGTGCCAATTGTCTGAATGATGTGTCCTTCCCCCAGAATGCAGCCCATAATCACAGCAATTATGCGTGGCAATCATTAATAATTGCATTTCCCTTCAATCAATTTTTACTAAAATATAGCTTTTGTGCCAGATTCCAGTTAATTTTTCCCGTGGATGTGTCTCAGGCCTTGGCAATATTCCTGTGGGAAGATCAATCAGAACCCAGGACGGGATGACATGCTACATTTCTTGGGGGATCCAAGTTTTAATTAATTGTTATTCATAAACTAATTATTGGATTTACAAATGAGTTCTTGGGAAATTCATTAGCCCTTGGAAGCTGCGTGTCAGGCGTTTGCAGCAGGATGTGAGTCTGCTTTTCTTCGGGAGATGTAAATCCGTGCCTTGAAATGCAAAAGGGTTTTTTTCCCTGGAGCTCTGGGGCCCTGGCCAAGGTCACCCCCACCCTCCCCCTGCGAGGTGCTGGTGTTTGGCCGCCCTCAAACTCGGGGTGAGAGCAGCTCTGGGAGACAAATTCTGCTCTGAGTGGAGAGAGGAGCGGAGTGTGTGCTCAGGGCAGCTCCAGGAGAAAGCCAAGGGAAATGTCCATCGCTTTTAGCCGGGCTCCTTCCCACAGGGAGTGACCAGAGCTGGGTGTGGGGCTGGGACCTTCCTGCCTGAGCTGAATCCCAGAATGGTTTGGGGTGGAAAAGAACTTAAAGATCATCCTTGGGCAGGGACACCTTCCACTGTCCCAGGCTGCTCCAAGCCCTGTCCAGCCTGGCCTTGGGCACTGCCAGGGATCCAGGGGCAGCCACAGCTGCTCTGGGAAATCCATTCCAGGGCCTCCCCACCCTCACAGAAGGTGCTGAACAGGAATCAATGGAATTCTGAGGGGCAGCTCCAATCTCTGCTCCCCGGGACAGGGACAGGAGCCAGGGAACAGCTGGAGCTGCGTCAGGGGAGGGTTAGGGTGGATTTTGGGAAAAGGCTCTTCCCCCAGAGGGTGCTGGGCACTGCCCAGGCTCCCCAGGGAATGGGCACGGCCCCGAGGCTGCCAGAGCTCCAGGAGCGTTTGGGCAGCGCTGCCAGGGATGCCCAGGGTGGGGGTGTCGGGGGGTCTGTGCAGGGCCAGGAGCTGGGCTGGGTGATCCTTTAAGCAATCTTAAAGGAACCTCCTTTGCAATCAGGAGATTCCAGGATTCTGTGAACAGAGGGACAGCCCTCTCCTCCCCCTAAAGACAACTCTGAGTTCTATGTTTTGGTGTGCCTTCATCATTTTATCCTTTTGCAACCTCTCTCCGCCTTCCAAGGTTTTGCCTCACTGCTGGAAACTGCCAGCTGTGCAGGCCAGCGAAATCTGCATCATTTTCATCAAGCACAAGAGAGAAGAAACTTTGGTTGCAGGTTGGTTTGGGACCTGGACCCTTGTGCCAGTGCCTCTGCAGCGGGGAGAGGCTGCACGGGTGCCCCTTGCAGCGGAACATCACAGCCCTGCTGTGAGCTGTTCTTTTTAGCAGCCTGTCCTCAGCCAGAGGCATTAATTGTTTTCAAATATCTGAGATGTCTGAGTTGTTCTTGCCTGAGGTGACAGGGAATTCTATTAAATCCTGTCAATTCTATTAAATCCTGTCAATTCTATTAAATCCTGCCTGTTCCAATCTGGGCACTAATGCAGAGATGCCTCTGACTCGTGGTTTGTAACTGAGAGGGTTCGAAGGTGCAACTGCCTGAAACCCTGGGAAAAGGGGAGTCTTTGAAGCACATTTATCTCCTGACCACATCACCTTTCAACCTGGCACATTTGGGAATTCAAAATATGCTGGGATAAATGTTCTGAACGGAGCTTTCCAGAGCCCTCCCAGGCAGAACCAGAGCTGGAGGAGTCAAAGGTTGTATAACAGGGAAAATCCCAGTTCAAATTAAAATCAAAAGTTGCTATCAGTGCTCCTAAAGTGGATGAAAAATGTCCTTGTTTATCCTTCTGGAGTTTGCAGAAGCAGCAGAAATCTGTGTGCACTGCAAACCTCTGTGATTTGTCAGCTCTCCCAGAGCCCAGCACTTAATGGATGGGAAAGCAGAGCTGGCATTTCCAATCCAGTCCCCTGGATGTTCAGGGGAGGGAAACGTTGGCTTTGGAGCATCCAGGAGTGAGCTGGGGGTCCAGGGAGGGAAATGTTGGCTTTGGAGCATCCAGGAGTGAGCTGGGGGTCCAGGGAGGGAAACATTGGCTTTGGAGCATCCAGGAGTGAGCTGGGGGTGCCGGCACTCAGCTCCTGTCAGGGAATCGCTTTTTCTGCCTGTGGCCCATCCTGGCAGCTCCCACATTTCCTTGCCAGGTGTTGGATGTCCAGGAGGAAAATGGGAAGTTTCTGCTTCCCTGAGAGAAGCCTGAAGCCCTGTCCAGAACAGGAAGATGTCAGAAACTAAACAGAAGCTGAATTCCCCACTCTCCTTTAACTCAGGCTGTTTCATCTCTCTCTCTTTTACTTTCTTTTATTTTTTTTTCCCAGCTGAAACTATTTACTGATTCACAAAAAGTTCTGAAACTGCATTTTTTAAGCACATCCACTGTTTGTCAGGGAAAAAAATAAAAAAGAAAGCCACAAAACCAATGCAGAAAAGCAGCCAGCTGTTGGTCTCACGTTCTGCTTTCAGCCCCTACCTGGAATTGCCTGGTCTGGGACAGCCACCACAGACTCACAGCTTTTTGGGGGGGCTAATGTCACACGTGGCTTCTGTGGCCAAGTCCCTGAATCACCTGAAGGGCAGATTTTACCCTGTGATCAGTTCTCAGGTCGTGGGGATGGTTTTTAATCCCTGTTTGGCACCGATGGGTGCATTTGAAGAGCGGGATCAGGAGCTCCTGGTGATGCCAGGCTGTTCCCATCCCTGTGAGCCTGACACTGAACCCCTCTGATGGCTGCAGACTCCGAGGGAGATGCAGAGGATGCTCTGGTCCTGCTGGAGACGGTGCCCTGAGGGAGATGCTGCCCACTCACATCCCCCAAATTCATCCAACAAGGGGGTCACACACCCCAGGACAGCCAGGGCAGGGGTGGCAGGAGCAGAGGGAAGGGGTGGTGGTGGCACTTCTGTTGGAAGAGCCTCCCAAAACGAGGGAATAAAGCCCTTTTTAGAGGGGAAACCACATGAGGAGCAGCTGAGGGCTCTCGGTTTGTTCAGCTGGAGGAGACTGAGGGGAGGCTCATCCCCGTTACCACTTTCCATGAGGGGAAGAGGCACTGAGCTCTGCTCTGTGTGACAGGGACAGGACCTGAGGAATGGCCTGAAGTGGTGTCAGGGGAGATTTAGGTTGGATTTTAGGAACAGGTTCTTCCCCCCGAGGGTGCTGGGCACTGCCCAGGCTCCCCAGGGAATGGGCACGGCCCCGAGGCTGCCAGAGCTCCAGGAGCGTTTGGACAGCGCTGCCAGGGATGCCCAGGGTGGGGGTGTTGGGGGTCTGGGCAGGGCCAGGGGTGGGACTTGGTGATCCTGGGGGTCCCTTCCAGCTCAGGAAATTCCATGAAAACAGCCTTTAAAGCAGGAATGCAGGGAGGGACTGCACTGTGCAGCTCCTTCAGCCTGAGTTTGGGAAGATTCTCTGACTGCAGTTGATTGTCCCTCACACACCCGAGGCTAAATCAGGCAAAAATGGATTCCTGGCTCAGCACAGGCTTGGAGGAGCCTTGAGCCGAATGTTTGAACTCTGCAGCCCATCCACAGCCAGGACCACTCACCATGAGTGAGGAATAATTGATGAGCAGAGAGAAAGCCAGCAGGAACAGCCCTGCACCCTCTGCTGAGGCCTTTAACCCCTTCAGAAGTGCTGTGAGAGCAGATCAACCCTCCCTGCTGCATAAACCCGCATGGAGGAAGGAATGACAGCAGCTAAAATGGGCTTTTTTTTAACATACCTGACCTAAAATCAGCAGCACCCAGTGAACAACCCCCTGGTGCTGCTCTGAAACCAAGAAAACCCCGCTCTGGCTGAGCCCCAGGGCCTGGGGAGGTGCAGATGTGGGGGGAAGGAGCCTCTTGTTGCTTTAATAAGAACAAAACTCTGAAAGCAGCAGCTCAGCTCTGAAAGTCATTGAGGACAGACCAAGCTGGGATCCTGCAATGGATTTTTTTTAATGTTTTATAAACACCTGTCCCAGCCTTAGCAGCGTTTTGGAAGAGACCTCCAGGAACAGAAAGAGTCAGGACACATTGCAGATGAAAGGGAGCAGAATTAGAAGAGATGGATGAAAATACTTATGCAAATGAAGCTTTCAAGCCCGTCAAGAAACTCACCACGACACTCATTTATTACTTTATTAAGACAGCAGATGGCAAACTGCTAATGAATGTGGAAGCCATCAAGAATTTTTATAAACAAACAGAAGGAGGAGGCTGGGAAGGAGGAACAGCTGGGTTTGGCTCCAGAGCCAGGCCCAGGTAAAGCCACGGGGTTTGGGAATAGCAGGAGGCTGGAGGGGCTGGAACCAGGGTGATGCCTCAGGAGGTTTGGTGGTGGCACTTCCCAAAAAAAGGCTGCTGGGGTGATGTGGTCAGTGCCCTGCCCTGGGTGGGGAAGGCTGAGGGAGGAGAGGCGAACCAGAGTGCGGGGCCACGAGCCAGCTTGCGTTCCCCAAGCACACACAGGAGTTTGAGGGTCATGAACCACAAAAAAGGTTCAATAACAGCTGAAATCGGGCCTCAGGCAGCTCTGCCCTGTGCTGAGCCCACCCAGGCAGAGGCTGAGCAGTGGCACAGACACCGAAGCCATGGGAGGTGCCCCCAAAGCCACCTGACAGAACAGGGAGGTGCCCCCAAAGCCACCTCATGGGACAGGGCCATGTCCCAAAGCCACCTCACAGGACAGGGAGGTGTCCCCAAAGCCACCTCATGGGACAGGGCCATGTCCCAAAGCCACCTCACGGGACAGGGCCATGTCCCAAAGCCACCTCACAGGACAGGGAGGTGTCCCCAAAGCCACCTCACAGGACAGGGCCATGTCCCAAAGCCACCTCACGGGACAGGGAGGTGTCCCCAAAGCCACCTCACGGGACAGGGAGATGTCCCAAAGCCACCTCACGGGACAGGGAGGTGTCCCCAAAGCCACCTCACGGGACAGGGCCATGTCCCCAAAGCCACCTCAGGGGACAGGGCCAGGCTGTGCTGGCCCCCAGCCCTGGTCCCCCCTGCATCATTCCAGCCCCACTCCACAGCAGGACAGGGATTGCTCCTCAGCTTGGCCACTCCCTGCAGGTTTTCCCTGCAATCACCTCAAGGCACATCAAACACCACTCCCATATCAGCAAAATCCTAAACCCCCTGAGGATCCTCAGCTCCTGGCCTGCAGTGCAGATTTCCCTCCCATGAGCAGTAATTTTCTGGTTTCATCCCAGCTTTCCTGACCAGTTTATCCCTGGCTATCATGCAGCCCAAGAGGCACCAAAAGTCTCCATGGAAATCTGCCGTGAATCTCCATCCTGGAGAGGATGGGCTGAAAAACCTTCAGCAAAATGAGTCCTCCCCTTTTCCACTAAAAATCAGAAGCACAGACATTGAATCCAGGTGAGACCTCCCTATTTAGGGACAACCCCAGTGAAGGCTTTAAAGCAAATATAATTTGGGATCCATAATGAGTATAACAGGTAAAATAAGGATAGAAAATCAAAATACTGAAAGAGCATCCCACACATTTCAGAACACACCTTCCCCCGTGACAGCGCATCTTGAAGCCCCCTGTGACAGCTCCAAGGCTCAGGAACACCAAGGGAGGCTTTATCTGATTTTTCTCTGGCTCTTCTTTGTCACCGGGCAGGTGAAGACAAAGCACTTCTCAAAGCACAACACGAGATGGAAACGAAACAAAGATCAGCATTAGCAACACAAAGAGCCAAAAGCCACAGCTCCAGAAGCCACAGGGCTACTTGAAGATGGAGATTCTGTGGGAATAATCCTCAGTTTAAGAGAAAAGCCACTACAGAGTTTTGGTAGCTGTAAATCACCCTCAGAGGTCCTTAGGAGAATTCCAGACAGGAAAACGGAGACCTGCAGCACAGCAGCAGCCCCTTGGGAATGCCAAAAAATGCAGATTTGCTGGAGAAATGTGAGTCACTGTGGTGGGAAACTCCTGACATGTGAGGGAGGGAATCACCTCTACAGGGTATCAGTGAATCAAACCTGTGAAGGGCACAGAATAAACGGGAATAAATAGGAATAAAAGGGATTGAAATGACTCTTCCCTTCTATGCTGCTGGCTTGGAGAGAGAGCACAGTGGCAGCAGCTCCTCAGGAATAAATGTGACACATTTATAAGGAATAAATGTGACACTTTTATAAGGAATAAATGTGTGTGACACGTGGCAGGGACGGAGCTGGTGGCCAAGGTTTGTCCCCAGTGCTTGGAGACCTCCAGGCACATTCGGGGCATGAACAGAACCTGCTCTCCCAGGAGCTGGAAAAGGGCCTGGAGCAGCTCATGCAGAGGTTGCTGATGCTCCAGGAGGAGCCTGAGCCAGCAGGGACCAGAGCTCAGGAGCTGGAGCAGGAACCTGCTCTCAGTGCCCCGTGCTGAAATCAGGGCATCGAAAGCAATCCCATAACCAGTCCCCGAGGAACCGGGGGTGCAGCCAGGCTGGGAAGGGCAGAAGGCCTTTCCTGCTCTCTGATGAGCTGATCTGACATCTCACTGCTCGGGCTGACACTTATTACTGGAAATCTCAGCTTGTTTTCCTGCCATCAGCCAGGCCTCCCTCATAATTCCCTCGGATTTCTCCCTGTCAGGTCACTTTAGAGTTTCTTTGAAATAAAGACAGTCTTGTAAATAAATGGAGGCCAAGATGCTTCCCAGGGAGATGAGACAAGGCCTGTCAGGAGAAGAAATGAGGATTTGGAGCAGAGTCAACAAGAAGCACGTCTTTTGTTGCAATTGCTAACTAAGTGTAATTAACTTCCTGATGAGGTGCAGGATCTTAAGGGCTGATTGGAGTTACAGACTAATCATTATTCATGAGAAATTAAAAGACACTACTTACAGGGAGCTGAATGCTCACTGAGGCAAACACATCCCTGATCCAAGGCTGTGGGTGAGCTGTTGGATGGATTCCTCCCGGCCAGGGTGGGGAGGGTAGAGGAACCAGTTCCCCTAATGTTGAATGAGTGAAGCTCCAGAGGGAGAGGGTCCATCCCATTTCAGAGCTGTCCTCCATCAGTGACCCCCTTTTCCAGGATAACACCAATCCTGTGTTGTGCTCCCGGGTTCTGTGGTGTCATTCCAGGCAGGAGAGCGGTCCTGCCTCAGAGCCCACAGCCAGGCTCACCAAGGCTCAATTCATCCTTCAGCACCAGCAGCTCCCCTTTCTGCCCACGAGGAACCAGCCTGGACTGTCCCTGAACTGGGCTCCAACTCCCCTAGCACTGGCACAAGAGCTTTTTTCCTTCCATACCATCCTGATCCTCACATCTCCAGGTCTCAAGGGCTGCGGCATCGTTAGGAATTCCCCATATCTGTCCTTAATTCCAGCATCACAAATGAAAGGTTGATCAGCAGCAGCACCCAGAGTCCCCAGGCCTTCTGCAGCACCGAGCAGACCCAGGGAACCGGAGATGTCTGAGCTTGTTCCATGCAGGAGGCTCTGGCTGATTATTCCTGAGCTGCTCCTGTTGGGCAGGGTCTGACAGGAGCTCCGAGGAGTGGCTGAGCTCCCTGGCAGCTCCAGGAGCCTCTGGCAGCTCCAGGTGCTCACAGCAAGTGTCAGCTGGAGAAAGGAATCAATTATTTGGAGGGGACTGACCTGACAAGGCAGGCAGGGCTTTTCTGGCCCTCGTGCCGCTCACCCGGGGAAATGAGTGAGCAGAGGAGAAGGAATTGCTTTATGTGCTCAGCGCCTGAGCTTGGTCCCTTGGAAATGAGGTGTTCCCGTGGATTCCCAGCCCCCAGGAGCTCCCTGCATCTCTGTGACTCATCCAGCCTTATCCACACACAGGCAGCGGGAGAGGAGGTGAGTTTGTCTCTCCAAGGCCTGGAGCAGCTCCCTGGGAACGCTGCTGAACGGGAGGGTTGGAACAGCCCTGGAATCATGTCAAGGAGGGATTGTGTCTGTCTGAAAAAATACAGCCCAGTTCTGGGTGTTTGGGCAGGTCTGTGGAGGCTCCACCTCTGGAGGTGTCCATCGGATGTTCCCATATTCCCGCAGAAGGGAACAGGTAGGAGGTGTGAGGAAGGAACTCTGCAAACCAGCTCCAAGGCTCCTCTTCGGTTTTCCAGTGCCAGGGAAGTCCGTTCAACCTCCCACCTTTGCTCATCAGCCAAGAGAAAGGAAGGATCATCCAAAGGAACTGCCAGCACTTTTCTTCCTGTTTGGTGTTTCCTTCCTAGAGCAGCAGCCCTTGGGCTGAGCAGGGATCGGGAGCCACGGGCTCAGGGAATCCCAGGGCTGTAAGAAGGGCCAGTCATTCCCCAGTGGTGCAGGAGGGCAGGAGAGCCTGAGGAACAATGGTTTGTCACTCCTTCCTTGTCCCCTCTGTGACAGCCCCTCCCTGCAGGGCCCGGCGGGAGGAGCAAGGTGAAATTTCTGAAATTCCCTCTCCAGCACCTCCCCTGCCCTTCACATCCATCTCCCACAGGGCAGGGACAGCGGGAGGGGACAGCGGGAGGGGACAGTGAGAGGGGACAGTCCTGCCCCAGTGAACGCAAGGACCAGGGGTGTGACGGCAGGGCAGCCACCAATGCAGAGAGCTGGGAATAATCCTGGAGAATGCCCTCAATCCCAGTCTCTGCTGCTCTGTCCTGCTCCTGGAATTCTGTAAAACTCCACCCTCCTCCCATGCCCTCCTTCTCCTCTCTGTCCTGCCACGTTTGTTGTCTCTAAGGTGACACCAGAGGTGACTGTGCTGGCAGCAAAGCACATCCCTGCCCTGCCATGGCAGTGAAACCCCCTGTCCTCAGGCAGTGACAGCCCCAGCACTGCACGCTGCACCCCCTGCTTCCCTCCCAGAGCAGGTGAAGATGTGGAATTCCTGCCCCAGGACCCACCAGAAAGGGCTGAATCCACCTGGGAAATAACTAAATAGTCCTGTCGTGCCCCATTTGGGGGGAGGACGGTAAATGGGGGTGCGGTGACACTAAATATATGAAATAAATGTGTTTAGTTTTGCCAAGTTGCTCGGTAACGAAATGGAAACCCAAACAAATGGGAGATTCAATTCCAGTCCCATTACATTGTGCAGAAATGTACTGAACTGGCATTTTTAGAAACTGAGAGATGCCTCTGTTACCAGAAGGGATCAGCAGGTGTAGGAGCAGGTGTATTTAATGAGAGTGAAATCCCCGGAATGGGAAGTTTATGAAAAACACAAAATGAAAACCCAAGGAAACCAGAGCTCAGTTCTTTCCCTCCCGAGGCATTTTTGAGGCCAATGTTGAATCACAGAATGGTTTGGGGTGGAAAGGACCTTAAAGCCCATCCAGTGCCACCCCTGCCACGGTGGGGACACCTCCCACTGTCCCAGGTTGCTCCAAGCCCCGTCCAGCCTGGCCTTGGGCACTGCCAGGGATCCAGGGGCAGCCACAGCTGCTCTGGGCACCCTGTGCCAGGGCCTGCCCACCCTGACAGGGAACAATTCCTTCCCAATATCCCATCTAAACCTATTCTCTGTCAATTTGAAGCCATTCCCTCGCCCTGTCTGCCCCGGCCCCCACTGTCTGTGTTGCATGGGACATCCCCTGGAAGTTCTCTCCAAGCTAGGATTTAATCCCTCTCTTCCTGGGGGATTGATGCAAGCCCCATTTCTCCTTTCAGAGCTCACCTGCTTCCACACTCTCGGCTTTGCCATCCTGCTGCAGGCAGGGATATCCCATTCCACGCCGAGGGGCTGGATGAACCCCCCCGTGCAGCAGGGAATAAATCAATAGGATGGGACAGGGAAAAGGCGGTAATTGGACAATCAGAAAGCTGGGAGTGACACAGGCAGATCTCCCAGAGGAGCCAGCCAAGAGCAATCCATGGGTCGGGTTACAAAGGAGCTCCTGGAACGGAGATAACAGACGTGGGGAGAGCGGAGCCTTTGTTGGAGCAGATAATTGGGATGTTCAATGGCTCCACGGAAGTCCTGCGCTCCTAATTGCCGCAGCACCTGCGCTCTCCGGCTGGCACCGAGCTCCAAACCTTCAAGGAGATCAAAAAAACCAAAAATATGAAAGGCTGAAAGTTTCCTGGCTTGCAGGCAGCTGCTGTGCTCAGCTTCCTTGGGAAACCGCGCAGGGCCGGCTCGGAGCCATCGCAGCAAGGCCACCTGGCCACTGCCGTGCCGGGGGCAGCGAGATCCCACTGGGCGCTGCAGAACGAGCTGAAGCTGGAATTTTTCTTCTTCCAGTTGGTCAAGGAGGCAGCTCCTGAGGCAGGACTCTCCCTGTTTTCCACTGGAGTGGGGTGTCCTCCCTCACCCTGCACCGTGTTCCCGCAGGGATTGACTGGGAAGAAAAGCAGCAACCCCCAGACCCTCAAAGCCTCCCCAGGTGTCCCTGAGCAGTTTGGAGAGCCCAGGGGTCCTGGAATTCCGTGCAGCTCTGCAGAGCTCCGAGGGGTGCGAGCTGCCAGCAAAAATCATCCTGTTTTAATGAGTTCCCTTCATTTCCTTAAACTTTATTTGCCATAATCCCCTCTAATGAGTTCCTTCTCAGCAGGATGAGGGCTGCAGACAGCGTTGAGCTCTTGGCTCATCCTGTAAGTGCAATAAAATACGAGCTGAAGGTGTGGACAGTGTGGGCCAGCTCACGGGAAGGAGAATTTCTGTCCCCATGGGGAGTGTCAGTGCCACCAGTGCCTCTCAGGAGATCCCAGCAGGAAGGAGGCCCTGGAGCTGTGCCCACCCCGCTGCACTGGTCCCATTTAGGGTTACTGGGGGGATCTGGCAGAGGATGGGGCTGAGGAGGAGCCTGTGAAGCACCAGGACCTGGGTGGGACCTGCTTTGAGTGGCTGCACTGCTGCTGCCACAGCCCCTGAGCTGCCCCAGGGCCACCCTGGACACCCCAGGACATCCCTGGGAGGCTTCAGCCCACGGAAATTAAACAGGGAGCAGGGCTAATTCTGGTTTCAGCCTTCAAAGCCTTCCCATATATCCAGCAGATCCTGAATCCAGCATCCCAGGCGCGTCCAGCTCAAGATTTCCTCAGTCTTTGAGGCTTTTCTCTCGGAGCCTTTCCAGGATCCCCAGGATGTGCCAAGCACAGCCCCCTCTCCACACCCACACGTGGGCTGCCTTTTCATTTCAGGCTGTGCTAATCCCCAGCTCTTCCTGCAGTCATGCAGAGTTCAGGAATCTTTTATTTATCAGAGGATTGGACTTCAAAATTTAACCTTTTTGTAGCTTGAAAGGTGTGCTCTGGAGGGGACTCTTCCACACAGACATGGCTGCCTCAATACAGGAATATTCTTCCAGCTCCTCAGCCTTTTCCACTTCTATCAGCTCCCATTTATAGGAATTTATGTGTGAAATCATCAAGGGAGACCTGGTGGGTTCTTATTTTTGTCCCAATTAATTGGACTTTATGGAGGGGTTTCTTAGATTTCCACTCTGCCTTTGGATGGAGTTTTAAGCCTCTGTTTGGATCAGGTGAAGCCAAGGAGAAATAAACCCCAAACTAATCTGAGTGACACTCTTAAACCATTAATTTTTTTTTTCTCCACCAGATTAGGCTTTTTCCGTGGACAGGCTCTTGTGAGAACACCTGAGCTTCGAAGATCTCCCTGGCCCAGTTGATGCAGTGACCAGCCCAGTGCTTGGATGTGGCTTGGGCTATCCCAAACCTACTGCAGATATCCCAGACCTACTGCAGATATCCCAAAGCTTCTACAAATATCCCAAATCTACTACAAATATCCCAAGCCTACTGGAAATATGTGCCACCCTCCCCCTCTCAGCTCCTGTGGAAGATGAGACCTCGATGTTCAGCTTTGTGTTTTGCTCCTGCAGGACATTCCCACGTCAAGGCCGAGCATTTGTGCTTCCAGGAACAGCTTTGGTCGGCTCTCTCTGCTCCCTCAGCCTCTGCGGAGCTTTCTGGGCTGGGTTCCTGCAGGTTCCATTTTATTTCTTAGACAATTTTAAGCAGGATTATTTTTTGTTTTGCTTTTGGTCCCCTTGCGAAGGAGAATTCTGAGAGCTGAGGGCTGCCTTGGCATAAGGAGTCTTCCCACATCTCCTGGCATGATTTCCTCCTGTGTCTTGGTGAGGCAGAGGGAAGGAGTTGCTTGGTTGGGCGTGCTGGGTTGACAGTTGGTCTTGATGAAGAATTGGAAGTGTTTTCCAACCTTGACAATTCTGTGATTCTAAGCAGGGAGCCTGGAGGAGCCTCTCTCCCTCCTGGCTCTCTGGACGCCTCTGCAGGCTCGGATGGGGAAAAACCCAGAAACAACAGCCTGGTTTGGGGAATTTCAGCCTGAATCCAGACTGAGGAGCTCAGTGAAGCCAGGGAATTGTCTGGGAATTGATCATTACACTGATCATTATTGCACTGCTCGTCAGCACACTCCATGGCCTGGTTTGAGCTGTGCTGACCTCGAGTCTCTTGGACATCACTCAGGGCTCAGCATGGACCAGAGACCATTCCCAAGGAGCTTTTTCCTGTGGAATTCAGTGGCAGCCTGTGAGGTGGGGAGGCCCTGGATCCCTGGCAGTGTCCAAGGCCAGGCTGGACAGGGCTTGGAGCAGCCTGGGGTAGTGGGAGGTGTCCCTGCCCACGGCAGGGGTGGCACTGGGTGATCCTTAAGTTCTCTCCCAAACCAAACCATGCGGGGACTCTGGATCTCTGGACAATGACCCCTGAAGGCTGCACAGGCCCGAAATGAGCAGCAGAGTGTCACTGAATACATGGATCTGTCCCCAATCCTGGAGTGAGCAGAGACCAGGGGATTCCCCTCGGATTCCCTTCCACTTGGCTGCCAGGAATGTTTTTTTTTAAATGCAGCCAGGCACATAAAAATGCAAATAAGCACACGGTAGGATTTTTAAAAGCACATAATCCCTGGTAATTTTGTGGGAGGGAGGTGCCTGAATACAGATAAGGATCTGGCTGTAGGTTCCAGGCATTTACAGAACCAATCCCAAGGGAAGCCTCCCTGCTCGGTGAGATTCCTACAGAGCTTTTCCTGCCCTGGATCCAGTTTAAACACCACTCCCTGCTGCTCCTCAGAGATGCTGCTGGGTTTCCCAAGGACTCCTGGCACACAGAAATCCTGAAGTTTCTGTAGAGCAGCATTCCCTGTGATCGCCACAAGGAACGTGGCTCTGCCAGAGGCACAGGAACAGCTGAAAGCTCTGGCTTTGGAATATTCAAATGACGTGCAAAATGCATGCAGAGGCATTACTCAATAATTAATATAAATAATTGACTATTTCAGAAGTGTGTCTGATCTCCTCCTGCAGCTGCCTCGTTTGCTGAGCCATTGTTCTGTGGACATCCATCGGAAAGATTTGGGGAATGCAGGAAATGTGGAGCGTTTGACTGTGGCAGGAGTAAATATGCTTTTTATCCAAGTCCTCCAGAAGCAATTAATTAACATTATAGCCTCTGAAAGGGAGCTCTCCATAAATCACTGTCACTACACCAACCTGCCTGGGTCGCTGCAACAGAAAAATAGTTGTTTTATGTGCACAGACATAGCTGAGGCTTCTGTCCCTGGATGATCAAAGAGGGATGGAATAAATACATTCCTTGGGAAAAAAGAGCTCCCAGGCAGTTGACACTCCAACAAGGCTTGGAGTGCGTGTTTTCTGTGCTAACAGAGCAAACATCTTCATCCTCAGTGAGATTCTGTCTGCAACGGGGGATTTGTGAGTGTCTCACTCTGCTTGGGAGGGAGGGCAGGCTGGCTCCAGGGCTCCGTCTGCTCCACAGGATCCATGGGATCCTTAGGATCTATAGGATCTGTAGGATCTATAGGATCTGTAGGCACCTGCTTGAGGTTTGGTCCTGCTGCGCCTGTGTTGGGACAACCCCCAGGATCCATCCAATCTGGGATGAGCAGATGGAGCAGCACCTTGGGGGTGCTGTGGGTGGGAGCTGGACCTTCCTCAGCCCAGACCCCTCCACACCCTGGGCTGAGCCCAGAGTGGGCAGCAGGAAAGGGGGGATTCTGCCCCTCTGCCCCCTCAGGTGAGACCCCACCTGCAGAGCTGCCCCAGCCCTGTCCCAGCACAGGAGGGACCTGGAGCTGCTGGAGAGAGCCCAGAGGGTGAGAAACCCCCCAGGCCTGGTCTGGTTTGCACAACTTGGGGGGTTTGCTCATCCTCATCTTCATGAAGTAACAGATTTAACCTAAAAAGTTTATTTTCCTTTTAGTTTCGTTGTCCTTTCCTGTTTTCAGGACAGTGGCACTGACATGGAGGAAGGTCAAATGTTCATGATTTTATTTTCACGCAGTAATTTTTTTTAACCTCCCTTTTTCTCATTTCAGCCCCTTTGTGATGATATCATTTTCTTCTTTGCTTTGCAAGTGCAGCCTGGTGGAGAGTTTGGATGTGATTTATGGGAAAATGGAGAGTTTGGATAGGATTTATGGGAAAATGGAGACTTTGGGGAGGATTTATGGGAAAATGGAGAGTTTGGAGAGGATTTATGGGAAATGGAGAGTTTGGATAGGATTTATGTGGAAATGGAGAGTTTGGATAGGATTCATGTGGAAATGGGCCTATCAGAGTTTGTTTCCTGGTGATACCAGAGCTCTCCTTGATTGCAGACAAAATCCAGCCTGTTTTAAAGGCAATGATCCCAAGGACAGCCCTTCCCAATAATCTGGAGGAGGACATAGGTAAGGAAAACATCCCGGTCCAGCACAGTCAATGGTGGGAAGAGGTTCCCAACTGTGGTCATTCAGACAACAAAAAAGGAAGAATATTTTCTCCCAAGAAATAACTCCCAGCAAAGGAAGAGGCTGCGATTTCTGAAGAGCTTCCATATATATTTTAAACTCAGCTTTGGGAATCCAGCCATCTGTCCAAATATTGAAATTCCTCAGCCGTTTCAAGTGGGAGTTCATCAAGCAAAAACATCCAAGGGAGCTCCCACACCTGCTGTGTTCCTGGGCTTGGGCCACAGCCAAACACCATTGACACAATTTTCTTGCTTTTGCATCTTAACTTTTTTTTCTTTTTTTTTGGCTGCAAATCATCTCGGAGTGGGAGCAAAATAGAGCTGTCAGCGTGGCAGGGCCACGTGTCCCTGTAGAGCCACTGCAGGTGAGGACAGCATTGTCCATGTGCCCATGGAGATGGAGAGAAGGGATATTCTTCACAGAGGCTCCTCGTTCTCTTCCATGTCCCTCCAGGAAGGGCTGGAGAACCTCAGGAAGGTCTGGTCACACGGACAAGGCCTGCTCTGCACCACTTCACTGTGTTTTCTTTCATACTTTGCCTAAAAAAAGTTCTTTTTTGCTTTTCTCTTCCAAGTCTGGCTGTCATTTCAAGGTAAGGAAAATAATTAAAGTAGAGGAAGGAGAAAAGTCAGCCCAGAGCCCTCTGCGAGAGGGCTCAGCAGTGCAAGAACAAAACGCTCTCCTGGCAGCTTCAGAAAGGATCATTCTGCTCTGGAAAGGTCACTCCCCTCCCAGCTGGAGCTGAGTTTTCAAAGCCATGGCTGTGGAAGATGCTGATTTCCACAGGTTCTGACCCAGAAACGGAGCCAGTGCTTTTCCAGACTGATCCAAAATGCCATGGCCAGGGATTGCAGGATGTGGAGGGCCTGGAAGGAGAATGGTGGAGATGTCCTTGACACTGCTATGGTCAGGAAGGGACTGACTGGGCCCAGGATGAGGAGCTGCAGGTCTGGAGCAGGGATGTGGCTGCTGCGCCCACAGAAGGGAGATGATGAACAAGGTCCAGGCCTGGCAGGACACTTTTGTGAGTGGTGGGATTTCAACCAGCGTGTCCCAGTCAGACCTTGCCCCAAAATTTAGGAATATAAAATTTAGGAACTGCTCACCCTAAGAGTGAGCAGTTCTGGGTGTGTGGAACTGCATAAAAGCAGCATTGAAGGCATCTCATTTTCCTCATCCCCAGTTCTCCATGAGAGAGAAAATACAGAAAGTAAAGTTCTCCTCATCAGTCTCAGATGAAGGAATGTATTTATTATCCATTAAAAGTCCCAGATTTAATGATCCTGCTTTGTCTGCACCTCTTTGGCTCATCACAATATTGTCATTTATATTTATGAGATTAGAGAGAGATTTAATATGTTACGAACTTCCCAAATCCTCGGATTTAAAAAAAAA
>VWZW01001159.1:0-14361 GCA_013397115.1 Edolisoma coerulescens | reverse complement strand
GAGGGACAGGTGTGGCACAGAGGGACAGGTGTGGCACAGGGGGGTGGATGTGGCACAGGGGGGTGGATCACCACTGGTCCCCTGTCTCTGGAGCTGCAGGGAGGCTCTGAACCCTGCTGATGTTCTGCACCTTCTGCCCCACCCCAGAGCTGCCCCTGACCCTGTTTGTTTGCATTTTCCCTTCTGCTGCAGAGTGAACTCGCACTGCTGGGTTTGTTTTCCCTCCCTTTCCCACCCCCACCTCGGCAGAACCATCGATTCCACGTCTGCATTTTTTCTCCACAGGATGAAAACCCTTTCTGTTCACGAACCATCTGGGCTTTGTCAGGCTTTGTTCAGCAAAGCTTGGCTCTGGAGCTGCAGCCTCCTCAGCCCTTCCCCAGCACACGCAGGCAGCACCCGGCCCTCGCTGACAGCTCCGGCAGATCCCAGATTATTTGCCAAGGGATTATTCATCCAACATGCCCATTATTCATGGAGTCATTTCCCCATTGTTCACCACGTTCTGCTGGCCCACCAGCTGCATCCCAAACCTGGCAGCTCCTGCTGCTCTCCACTGTCCAAAAAAATGATCCCATCCCCACAAACCCACCCGTGGAGGGGTCTGACCCTCTGGACACCTCTCTGGAATCTCAGATCCCAAGGGCTCTGTTGGGACAGCCCTGCCCAAGGTGTGTCCTCAGCTCGGTGCTGCTGGAAATCCCAGGAATTCTGCTCCAAGAGCTCTCAGGGCCCCGCATTTTGGGTTACCCAGGCTCAGCTCAGGGTCTAGCTCTGACAGCAGAAATCCTTGGTGTTGGGACCCCCAGGGAGATGGGGGAGAAGCTCCCCACACTTGTCATGGAAGCAAAAAATCCCATTCCAGGTGCTCCATGTCATTCCTTCCCCACAATATTCCTGGATATTAACCCTGACCTGGCTGCTGCCTTAAAGCACTTTTCTGGCAGCAGTTATTTTTCATTTTTTCTCCATCTTTATTTGCAGATTCGTCTCTCGATTCATTCCGAAGCACAATTATCATGCAGCTAATGAAATAAGTAATATTTTCTCATTCCAAGAAAGCTCGTTAAGCTAATTAGCAGGCTCCTCTGGCAGCCGAGGTTGGTTTTACTCTGTTAAATGTGCGTGGGTTTGATTTCTTTGCTTGTCTAGGCCCTGTCCCCTCCCTCCACGCGGGAGGCAGGAGGAAAGGATGGAGCTGTGTCCTCCTCGGAGCAGGGATGGGCAGGGGGCCGTGTCAGGGGCCAGGACTGAAACTCCCCCTGTTCAATGTGACACCCTGAAGGGACACAGCTCATGTCACTTTCCCAGCTCCCTGCTGTCCCTCCAGCCACCTTTCCCAAGGTTCTGCTCCCTCTCCAGGATTTTTGCTCTGTGCAATGTCACTCCTGCAGGGAGGGACTGTTTGTGCCTGTCCTTCCTCGTGGGTCTGGGCTCAAACCAGCATCCAATTAGGCGGAGCTGTGTTGTTCAACGATGCAAAATCCTGTCTAGACACCCTGGTTTCTGTTTGATTGTCGTTCAGCTGGGCTCAGTTCCTGACACAGTGACATTAAATCAAAGAGAAAAACCCCACTTGGATGCTGCTCCCTCCAGCTCTGTAAATGAAAGCCAGGAAATCAATCCTGGAATCATCGTGGGGTGCTCTGGTATCCTGGAATTTCATTTGGAGCTTGAAGGACCGGTTTGCAAAGGGGGTGAAGGACCCCAAGAGCTTCAGGTCTTTTATTGCAGTGAGTTCCAGCTGTGTGACTGCATGAGGGGAGCACAGCACCACACCATAACCAAAATTTGATTTGGCAGGGCAAATCCAGAGGTTAAACCTGCCCCTAACACAAAACCCCAACCCCTGATGAGCTGCTGGGTGTGCTGGGATCCTGCCCAGCTCTGTGGGATGTGCTGCACAGAAATGGCTCTGGCCTCGGGAGCAGAGCTGGATCCCATCTTACCATCTCAGATAAAGGGATAACGAGCCCAGAAGGCACCTGCAGGAGGTTCAGCTTCTCCCTGAGGGCTCTGAGGGCTTTGGTGCATCCGTGTCACCCCCAGGGAAGGATCAGAGATAAGGATCCAGGCCTGGGGATGCTCAGGGTACAGCACAGAACCCCAAGGTCTGGGTTCCTGTGTCCCAGCTGCTTTCCAGCCTTTCAAACAGAAGGAAGTAAAAGCTGCATTTTCACTGGGATTCACTGATTCCTGGGAGATTTGACCCAAGACTTCACAAACGTACCAGGAGAAAAAATCTGAGCGCTTTGAGACTCCACACTGGGAAAGAGCACAGCTGCAATTCCCTTCCTAAGGCAGCCTGAAGTTCCCCGTGTCAGTTCTCAGTGATTTCCATGCTCAGCAGAACCTCCTGCTCCTTTCCTGGGTCTGTTAATTATCACCTGTCAGGACCCTGCCAATGCCAGAGCGCCCTGTGCCAGATGACAATTATGCCTAAAGCTGGAAAATGTCACCCTTGCCCATGGAAAAGATCACCCTGCGGCTCCAAGTGAATTCCTGTTTCATGGGGGCTGCAAACCTTTTCCCTCTCTCCTGAAAGCCCATCAGGATCCTCAGAGGAGGAGCTGGGGGCTCGGTGCAGAGCAGCTCCTGTCAGACACCGAACAGCAGAGAAATTCTGCTTGACAGGATCCAGAATTAATTTGATCCAAAGCACTTCAGTCTGAATAAAGAAATGAAATCACATCTGATAGAGGTCAAACATTCCCCTGTGAGCCCCAGGGAAGACAAAGTGTCTCTTCTGAAAAGTGAAAGCAGGTACTGGAGTCACATCACCCCCCCGGAAAAGTGTCCGACAGGAAACTCCTCAGCAGGAAATTATGGTTTATCTATGGTTTATCTGTGGTTTATTTGTGGGTTATCTGTGGTTTATTTATGGGTTATCTGTGGTTTATCTATGGTTTATTTATGGCTCTCTTTGGTTTACCTGTGGTTTATGTATGGTTTATCTATGGTTTATCTGTGGTTTATCTATGGTTCATCTATTGTTTATTTATGGTTTATATATGGTTTATCTATGGTTTATCTGTGGTTTATCTATGGCTCTCTATGGTTTATTTATGGTTTATCTGTGGTTTATTTATGGCTTATCTATGGTTTATCTATAGTTTAATTATGGTTTATCTATGGTTTATCTCTGGTTTATTGATGATTTATCTCTGGTTTATTGATGATTTATCTATGGTTTATTTATGGTTTTATTACAGTTTACCTATGGTTTATCCTTGGTCCATCTCTGGCTGCCCATGGTTCGGTGCAGCACCTGTGCCTTCCAGCCAAGCTCAGCTCTGATGTGTCCCCACAAAGTCCCTCTCCAGCTCCCTTGGGGACAGAGGTGTTCAGAGAGCGGGGAGTGCAAGAGCCAAAACCCCACTTTGAAGAATAACTTGCTAAAGCCCCATAAATGCAGATAAACCCCTTTTAAATTCCTACAGAACAGAACCTCTCCCATTAATGCAGCACGGGGGCAGCTGGGAAGGGAAGGCTCAGCATGAAAGGTGCTCAGGGCTGTGCTCGCCCATCCTGATGGCAGAAAAAACTGAGGAAAACGTCAGGAATAAGCACTCCATAATTCCTGTGAAAATTGTATGGCCCAGGCGTGAGGAGCTGCTGTCCCCTCGTCCCCTGCCCTGAGGAGCAGCTGCCCCTGTGAGCCCACGGTGCTCAGAGGTAGCAGCAGGGAGGAAGAGGAGCTCTGTGCTTGCTCCCAGCTGGCAGGACGGGACCAGGGGACGGTGCTGCTTTTCCACAGCTTTTCCCAGCTTGTCCCTGAGCCCGGCTCAGGCAGCTGGAGGGACACAGGGCAGGAACATTCCTGCCTGGAGGAGCCCTCGTGGCCATCCCAGTGGGTGTTCTCTGCACGGGGGCTCTCTGCCGGGCTGCTCCTGCCGAGCCCCGTTTGGAAGGAATCCTCTGCACAGATTTCTGGTGGGAAAACCTCCCGTGTGCTGAACCTGTGTCGCTGTCGTGCCGGGGATGGCGAGAGAAGAAACACGCGAAGTCCAAGGCTCAGGGATAAAAGGAAGCCCTTTAATGATTTTTCCAAAGGCTTTTATATGTTAGTTCGCAAAAGCGTGTTAAATGGCATTGGGTAGTTGGTCCTTTGGCCATCCACCCCTTGAGGGGATTGGCCAAATTCTAAGACACCCATTTCTAAATATTTTCTAGTTAGAACCATAACAATACTGCAAAACAACCTGCAAGATAAAGGGATTAGTTTACAGAAACTTCTAACTGTTTTCAGCCAGTGTCTGTGAGAAACCAAAGACTTCCTCACAGACAGAGGCAGAAAGCTGGAAAATCTTTCTGCTACCCAGGTTTCAGCGTCCACAAACCTGGAGGGTCCTGGGGACAAAACGGGAACGGCAGTGATCCCAAATGCCCAAATCCCACATTCCCAGCCCGGCACAGCTCTGGGGCTGGCAGCTCCGTGCCAGGGGCCTGTGCAGGCAGCTCTGACTCCTGAACACAGCTTCACCTGTGCACGATAACAAACGGCAGCGGGGTGAGGGAAACGTTCCCTCGTTTCTGGTATTTCCGAGCACTATTTACAGCAGCCACGAGGAGACAGCACGTGTGACAGATGTGCAGGGCTCGGCGCTTTGTCACCAGCAGAGCTCCTCTGGAATGATGCTGAGCCGTTCCTGCGAGGCAGCAGCGATCCCTGCTCGTCCCAGCCCACGTCAACCTTCGGTGGCCTCGCCTGGGGTGCCCACAGGAGGCTGCACTGGCAGTCGTGGCCTTTCCCCGCAGGGAGGATGTGGATAATTAGTCCACAGTCACCTTCCTGCCCTACTTTGGAAGAGACATTTACTCCTGGAGTTTCTCTGGCTGCCACTCTTTAGCTCTAATTAATTCTGAGCTGCTCACGAGGGCTCTGCTCTGGCGCTGGGGGAGCCGTGGCCACCCGTGGAGCTCCTCGTCCTTCCACTCACCAAGGCCCCAGTAATTGGCCTGACTCCCTCTGCCCTTCCTGGAGATGTTTCTTCATCTGCAGAGCTTGAAGGGATGGCAAATGTTAATGTGCGATCGATGGAGCAAGGAATTTCCTGCAGGAAGCTGCTGATCCATGAGCTCGGTCAGGCAGCGGCCACCAGCGAGGGACTCCGGGTTACAGCCACAGAAATGGCCAAAAATTGTCATTTATGAATGCCCCTAATTGCTGATGGCACCAGAGCAAAGCAGTCCCGAGCACTTCGCACATCCCAGTGGGAGAATGAGGGGCTGACAGGGGAAATCCCTCAGGGCACAGGGCAGAGAATCCCAAACCTCCGGAAGCCAAAGGGGGAGATTCACCCAGAGCCTTTCAGGCTCTGCAGGGCTCGGTGCTGTTATCACATCCTGATAGAGAGCAGGGAAATCAAATTTCCAGGGAAGGGAAGGGAAGGGAAGGGAAGGGAAGGGAAAAGAAAAGAAAGAAAAGAAAAGAAAAGAAAAAAGAAAAGAAAAGGAAGCAGCTCTCCCTCCCCACTGCAGACCAGTTCACTCCAGTGCTGCCAGCCCTGCCCAGCACACGGAGCAGCCTCATTGCGCCGTGCCAGGCGTGGGGCAGGGGGTGGCAGTGCCAAGCTGATGCTCCCCAAGCCATGCCAGGCGTGTGGGTTTCTCCCTGCACGTGCCCTGCAGCCAGGAGGAGATGGCACCTCCTCTGTGCTGCCGCCCGTGCTGCAGAGCCCGCCTGCAGCCATTCTTTTTATTGCTGATGCTGCTTCCTATGGAAACAATTTCGTGCTAATAAGCTCCATTTATAATGGCAAGGAATGGTTCGGTGGGATAATTGTCACTAAATGCCATTCACAGCTTTGTTGCTTTTCCTGCGTGTGGCTAATTATTCTGCATCTGAAATAGCACCCAGAGAAGCCACTGAATGCCATTGAATGGGGCTCTGAGCACGCCGAGAGGATGAGGCAGGGTATGATTAGAAATATCAAGGCCCTAATCCAGCAGACAATGCCCCGCTCCCTGTGTCTGCACAGAACCACAGCCTCTGCAAAGGCTGGGGAGAAATGCAGCGATCACCCAACCCTGCAGCGATGGGAGAGCGAGTTGCTGTCACAGGGGCAGCACCCAGAGAGTCCCACAATCCCAGAACAGGTTGGTTGGGAAGGGATTTTAAAGATAATCTCTTTCCATCCCTGCCATGGCTGGGACACCTCCCACTGTCCCAGGCTGCTCCCAGCCCTGTCCAACCTGGCCTTGGACACTTCAGGGATCCAGGGGCAGCCACAGCTTCTCTGGGAACTCTATTCCAGGGCCTCCCCACCCTCACAGAGGATTTCTTCCCAATATCCAACCTGGATTTCCTTTCTTTCAGTCTGAAGCCATTCCTCCAGTTCCTGATGAAGGGTCCCTCTCCTGCTTCCCTGTAGCCCCTTCCCAGGTCCTGGAAGCCAAGGATGCAGCTTGACCACCCCCTGCTCTGCCCACACCTGGGGAAAGGCCCCTCCTGGGCTGCTGCTTTCAGGGACTGCACAGCCACGAGAGACCCCGAGCAGCAGGAACTGAAATCCACGCCTGGTACCTCCACCATGGCCAGAAGGGTGATCCCATCACTCCCTCCGATGATTTGAGCTTGGCTTAACTTTTAAGACTCATCCAAGCTGGAAAAAAACCATTTGTCATTGGCCCTCACCAGTTTAAGGAGCTGAGAGACCAGGTCCTGGCCCATCTTCAGCGTGCCCTTCCTGGTGGGAAAACTGATCCCTGGAATGTTGTAGCCATGGATCACTATGGTAACATCATAATTGACATTTCTGGGGGATTATGGAGTCTGAAAGTCATAAACTTAATGAAAGTATGTTTTTATTGCACTTCAACTTCATCTCTGATTAAATCAAATTTGCATAATGGAAAGTTATTACATTTCCACGTTTCTAATTTCCCTTCCACCCCCCCCTCCTCCCTTTTTGCTCCTTTTGCCAAGCGTGTCTCAGGTTTTGTTTGCAGCCAGGGCTCTGAAGGTCACCTAAGCCACGGCTTGGGTGAAAAATGGCTTTAATAATTTGTGCCAGAGGAGCCCAGGAAGTGAAGGCCCGAGAGCTGGATGCTTTGTGGTGCTCTGAAAGCCTCTCCTCTTTCTCTTTCTCTCTTTCTCTTTCTTCCTCTACCTCTTCCTCTTCCTCCTCCTCTTCCTCTTCCTCTTCCTCTTTCTCTTTCTTTCTCTTTCTCTTTCTCTTTCTCTTTCTCTTTCTCTTTCTCTTTCTCTTTCTCTTTCTCTTTCTCTCTCTTCCTCTTCCTCTTTCTCTTACTGAGAGCACTGCAGCACCTCTGGGATGAAGTGCTGGTTGCAGGAGAGAGGTGCTGCTGGAAGGTTAATTCACCAAGGAGAGGCGAAGCGCTCTGCTCATCCCTGGCCTCGCCTTGCACGGCATTTCAAGCAGCGTTAAGAGTGGTTTTATTTTCAATAAACAAAGCTCCCAGCCCTGCCAGCAGGTGGATGATAACGTGTTCAGGGATGACCCTTCCTGGAGCAGAGTGGCCCTGGGAGAAGCCTCACAGGCCTTGGCTTTGCCAGGAGAGTGGGACAAACTTCTCCAGGCACACCAAGCTCTGCACAGACCCCTGGTGTCACCTCCCCTCTGCTCTGCTCCCACACGAGGCACAGGGCTGGCCTGTGTGCGGTCTGAGAGCCCCACTGGAGCCCGGGTTCTCCAGAAGTTTCAGGGTTTGTGGGGTGAAGGCAGAGAGCCCCAGCCCCACCCTGGGCTGTTTCCTGCCCTTTGGAGCCGAGCCAGCGGTGGGACGTGGCACAGGCACGGCTCCTGTGGAGTGGGGTGACCTCTGCTTCAGTGTCACCTCCCAGACCGTGCCCCAGAGGGACAAAGCCCTCTGGCAGCAGGCAGGACCCGTCCCTGTGCAGGTGCCAGCCCCCGTGCCACTCGAGGGCGGTCGGTCCCGTGTCCTGCCTGGGTGTGGGGCTCCCTTTCCTGAGGACATCGAAGCAGGCTGGCAGCAGATTCCTTCAAATCCTGCCTCTGCACGAGGAGAGGGGAGGCAGGAGCAGCCCTGCCCACACCCCTGCCAGGTCTGGGCTTGGGGACAGTCCCCTGTGAGAGGACAGAGAGCTCCCACTGCGGCCACCGTCCGCGGATGGGCAGGGTGAGGGTCCTGTTTGCATTCTCAGCTCTTGGCGTGACCATTCTCTCCCAAATTCCCTCCCCTCCCCACTCTCCCTTCTCCTCCTGCTGCTCCCTCCTCCTTTGTGCCCTCCACACACACTCACACACACTTTTGCTATGAGCAGCCTTTAGGATTTCTGCCATTTTCCCCCCAAATCCCTCCCTCCTGTGGTGGGAGCTCATCACAGAGGTGTGGGATGAGTGGGCTCGATTTTTAATCCCCACTCCAGTGGAAATCACGGACCTTTAGGATCTGACAGTTCAGCTGGAACCCAGCCATGTATTTTTATACAGCTCAGATGTATTTTTGTTATGCTTGGTAACAAGAAAGCTTCTTGGAGTTTTCTCTGGGTTGGGTTTTTTTTTTTTCCTTAGAAACCTGACAGTATCTGCTAAAAAAATGCAGCTGAAAATCCAATTTTTCTTTTCTTGTTGGCACAATTTTGACAGGCCTTATCATGAAGCAATAAAAGCCACTCTCCGGGGATTAAGGGCAGTGGGGCTGGCACCACTAATGAAAATAAACAGGCATTTCCAGCAACTTTAGCTAAAGACCTGTCCTGCAGGGAGAAAGCCTCAGCCCAGGAATGGGGAGGGAAAAAGCTGCTCCATCAATTGCCAGCCCCGAGTGACAGGACAGGGAGGGGACAGGGAAATGCTGTTTGCAGCACGGGCTCTCAGCTGGGATCAGGGACATTTTTCCAAGGAATGAGAGAGTCTGAGGTGTGGGGTGTGGTGGGATCTCCTCTGCTCAGGGTGGCAGCCACCCCTGCAGAGAGCCAGGGCACCCCACGGGCAGGAAATCCAGGGATGTGGGAGCATTTCCCACCGGATATCCCAGACTAACCCCGTGCATCCCCCGGGCACCGTCGGTCACCGCGGATCCATCCGCGCTTCCCGCGCTTCCACGGGCCTTGGGAAGTTCGGAGCAGTGGAGGCACAGCTGCCTTAGCTCCATCCCCTCCTCAGAGATGTCCTGCAAAGCCCTGGTGTCCCTGGAGTCGCTGGCCTGTCCCTCTGAGCCCCGAGCAGCCCCACAGCCCAGCCCTGGGGAAGGGCCAAAGCTGGATCCAAGGGCTGTAAATCCAGGCCAGCACAGCACTGCTGGACCCCCTGGATCTCCCACCTCCCTCCTGCTCCATCCCACTGCCTCACTCTGCTCCCAAGGCCTCTCCCCCACTGTCAGAGCAAACCATGGGCTCCTCCTGACTCTGTCGCCTCATCCTGCCCCTCATCTCCCTCAGCAAAGGAGCTGCAGCCAGAACTTCCCTGCCTCCCGCTGCCCTCACTCCCTGGATTATCAATTTCGGCTAAAACCCCCCAAATCTGCTCTCCTCCCCACCAGGCTTAGGATTTACTCCTTCCCTTCGGGCTCCTGCACCCCTGAGCAGCAGGGATCCAATTCAGGGAACAGGAAAGAACCACACAATCTCCTGTTGGAGCTGGAAAAAACCCACGGGGATCATCAAATCCAACTCCAGGCCCTGCATCCACGGCAGGAATGTTGTGCTGCACGAATTTAAGGAGGAGTAGGAAGGGAATATTCTGGGCACTACCAGAGGTGTGTCTGGTTGCCTCCAGGCAGAGGAGGTCCAGCTCCAAAGCATCAGCTCCTTGGAGAACACTCCAGTCAACGCTTTTCTCTCATGGAAAAAAAAAATGAAAGAAAGATATTTCAGCTTTCTGTGAAATTTCCAGCCCCTGCTCCAAAGCACAGAAGAGCTGGAATTATTCAAAGAATGAGTCTCCAGTGTTCCTTGTCTTATCAAAACGAGGCCTTTTGTCTCCAGCTCGGGCTCAGAAATAGCAGAGTTGTGTGGATGAAACACAGCAGAGCGGTTCAGCCTCTGCCAGAACCCCGACATGGAAAATTTCAGCCCAAAGATCCAAGTCTGGCAGAGGAGGAGGGAGCTGAGGGCAGGGCTGTGCAAGGGGAGGCACTGGCAGCCCTGACATTTCCACTCTTACTGGTGTCCCTTGTAATATTGGCATTTCCAGCTCAGAGGGCTCTGCTGGGTGGGGGCCAGCCCTGGTGATGCTTTGCTGTGGATGGAGGACAAATCTCAGCTCTCCAGGAGATTTTCCAGACTCTGAGCCCTGGATCCACCCAGCAGCTTTGCCACCAGCACTGTCCCCTTGCCTTGTGCTGACCCCATGGGGACAAAGCCCCTTTTTTGGGGAGCCAGGCCAGAGAAAGCCACAGTGGGCAGGGCTGCCCCCTGTGTGGGTGACCATTCCCACCCAAATTCCCTCCCCTCCCCACTCTCCCTTCTCCTCCTGCTGCTCCCTCCTCCTTTGTGCCCTCCACACACACTCACACACACTTTTGCTATGAGCAGCCTTTAGGATTTCTGCCATTTTCCCCCAAATCCCTCCCTCCAGGTGCTGCTTGCTCATCACAGAAGAAGAAAGACTCCCAAGTGTTCCCCCTGAGCTTTTGAGGGCTGTTCTGGGCCTGTCCATGGCTGACTTTGGCCCCCCCAGCCTGGCCAGCCGCCTGTGTCACCTCCTGTGGGAGGGGGACACTGTCCTGCCCCGGGGGTGGCTCTGTGGGGAAGGAGCTCAGCTGGCCCGGCCACCGAGCTCGGAGGGGAAGGGGCTGCACCTCTGCAGGGGTGAAGTTCCTCCTGAACAGGATCTTCAGGTGGGACCTTGGGGCCGCCCCGTGCCAGATGTGATGGAGGAGAGGGTGAGGAAATCCCAGAGGTACCAAGCAAAAGTTTGAGGGATGAAGCTGGTGGTGGCATTTTGGATTTGTCTGTGACCCATGAGGGAGGCTGGGCTGTCACCTCCTGTGTGTCTGTGGAGCTGGGCAGCCCCCAGTGCTCCAGAGCACCCACCCTGCAGCATCCCAGCCATGCCAGGAGGGTGGGAGGAGAGCTGGCCACGCTGCCAGGACCTCTGCACGGAGCATTTGTCACCCAGTCCCGCCCAGGGGCCGGGTCCTGCTCGCTAACAGAGAGGGAATTCCGCCTCTGAAGTGAAAATGGAAGGGAAATGATATTTCTTCATCCGTTGTGCTTTGCTCATCGGTGGAGAGAGCTCCCATTTCTAACCCAGAATCCGAACAGGAATTGCCTTGCCTGGCCCAGCCCATTTCTAACTCTCCCGGGCAGCTGATTGCTGCTTCCCACTGACTTTTCCAAGAATGACAAAGGAGCCAAAGCCTGGCACAAAGCCCCAGCTCCAGGTGGAGCACTGAGGGGGGGCAGGAGGCTGTGCTGGAATCTGTGTTTCCATCCAGCTCCTGCCAGGACAGCGGGACCGCTGAGGACACGGGGACAGCAGGGTGACACTGCTGGCACAGCACAGCCCTGGAGCTGCCCTGGGCAAACTCCAGATGCTGGAGATTCAGCAGGAGAGTGACCTGAGAACACCAGACCAGGAGGAGGAGGAAACACTGGAGTGTCCCTCCCATCTGTGCCTGGCCAGAGCTGAGGCAAGGCGTGAAATCGGTCTCAGTCTGGAAAGTTGAAAACTGGAAGTTAAAAAAGGGTATTTTCTTTGTGGATTATTGTTAAATTGACAGTTTTTAATCCCAGTGAGGCACAAGCAAAGGTTATGGAATCCTTCCAGAAACAAGATGTGTTCTTCTCCACTCTCCAGCACTGAGAATTCCTACCCACCATCGTGCTCAGTGCCTGGAAAAGCCAGGGAAAATGGGTGAATCTCTGGGTGGAGCCTTTGGTGAAGCCTGGACAACCACAACCCAGCCAAGAACAGGTTAAAGTCTGTGCAGCTGGTGGAATTCAGAGTAAATCCTTTGTGTCAGCAAACAAGCTCTTGCAAATCCAGGTTCCTCCTGTGTGTTCTTAAACGATCCTTTAAGAGTTAAACAAAACAGTGGCTGGTGCCTGTTAAACACAAGTGACCTTTCCTGTGCTTCCTTTTCCCAGGTAAGTGTATTTTCATGTCATTTCAAAGTCTTTAAGGTTTGGGAAGTGAATATTTGGAGTGTGGGGTTTTAAAATACCTGGTGAGCAAAGCTCCAATATTGACCCGAGGCTGGATTAACTCAGGCTGGGATTCCAGGCTGGGATTCCTTTGCTGCTCCCAAAGCTGTGCAGGCTTCAGCTCCCTGTAAGGCACACCCAGAGCACATCCCAACCAAGGGGCACCAGGAGGGAGCCCTCGGTCCCCTGGGCCTCCCCTGCAGGGCACGAGGCCACCCTGAGCTGCTGCTGTGGGGCTTTTTATAGGGCACAAATCCCAGAGTGGGTCGGGTGGGAAGGGACATTAAAGCTCATCCTTAAAGCCACGGGCAGGGACACCTCCCACTGTCCCAGGCTGCTCCAAGCCCCATCCAGCCCGGCCTTGGGCACTGCCAGGGATCCAGGGGCAGCCACAGCTGCTCTGGGCACCCTGTGCCAGGGCCTCCCCACCCTCACAGGGAGCAATTCCTTCCCAATATCCCATCCATCCCTGCCCTCTGGCAGTGGGAAGCCATTCCCTGTGTCCTGGCCCTCCAGCCCTTGTAAACAGCCTCTCCCCATCTTTCCTGCAGCTCCTTCAGGCCCTGCAAGGCCACACTGAGGTCACCCCAGAGCTTCTCCTCTCCAGGCTGCACAATCCCAGCTCTCCCAGCCTTTCCTCCCAGCAGAGCTGCTCCATCCCTCTGCTCATCCTGGTGCCTCCTCTGGGCTCTCTCCAGCAGCTCCAGGTCCTGCCTGTGCTGGGCCAGGGCTGGGGCAGCTCTGCAGGTGGGGCCTCACCTGAGCACAGGGGCAGAGGGGCACAATCCCCCCTCCCCTGCTGCCCACGCTTTTCCCTCACATTGAAATTCTTGTTTGTTAAAATCTCTGCTTCTGCTTCCACGCCCTGATTTCAGTGAGGAGCTCCAGGTGCTGAGGGGGTCCCCAGGCCCTCGTCAGCTCTTCCCAGTTGTGACTGGGCTGTGACAAACCATCACCTCTGCCTTTCTGCGGGGGAAACAGGTCCTGGCAGCAGACGGGAGGGATGAGAGTCACGGGAGCAGGTCAGTGCAGGGCTGGCTGTTCTGGAAACCTCTGCTGTGCTTCAGGATTGAACTTCTGGCTCAGGACTTCTAAAGAGCTTTAATCCTTGGCCTCCTGGTCAGACGGCCCAGTGAGGGTGTCCCTGAGCAGGAGGCTGCAGGCAGGGCCTCCAGGAGGGCTTCTGACCCCTTTGGCTCAGTGTCCTCACCCACCCAAGAGGGTTTTGCTCCACTTGCAGCACCCTGAGAGCAAGGTTTGGGAAGGACTTTCCTGCAGCGTGGAAGGCAGAGCTCCCTCCCCGTGCTGCTGCGGCTGTGCCTTCCTGGGCATCTCCCTCAGCATCAGCAGCAGAACAGTATGGAAACCCACATTATCCAGCTGCTCACCGAGGGAAAATGGGGATTCCTGAGGATAACAGTCACCCACCAGGCTCGGGATGCGTTTCCCTGTGTGGGCGCAGTGGGACAGGCTGTCCAAAGCTGACAAGGAAACCCCTGCCGAGGTGGGAGCAATGCCCAACATCGTCCTGCCATCCTGCTGAGCCTGGAGAGGCTCCAAGGCACCTGGATCACTGGGAGATGAAAGGCACGGAGTGTGCGAAGCTCCAGATAGGAGGGATGGAGAGGGAACAAACGCCGGGGAGCTTTAGCAGGAAGGGAAGCAGTAATCCCTTGGCTGCTTGACAGGGAGCTGCCAATTTTGCAGCAAGTGATGTCTCCAGCCTGCAGGGTTGGATAGGATTGTCCCAAATAACCAGGTTTCCATCAGAAAATTCCCATTTTTCTGCCCCTTGGAAGAA
Source organism: Edolisoma coerulescens (assembly GCA_013397115.1). Lineage (NCBI taxonomy): Eukaryota > Metazoa > Chordata > Aves > Passeriformes > Campephagidae > Edolisoma > Edolisoma coerulescens. The sequence goes on along the minus strand of VWZW01001159.1, from coordinate 484 downwards.
CATGAGCCCAGACAGCCCTTGCAGAGGAAGAGCTGTTGCATCACCCAGAGAGTTGAGCTGTGGGGTGGAGCAGATGCCTTTAGAGGAATAAATATTTCTGGATCTGCAGGGGAGGCTGTGGAGCCCTACCCAGGTACCCTGGCATGGAACACGCTCTAGGGTGCAGGAAGATGGGGGAATTGGGGTTGACCACCCTCAAACTGGCTAAAAAACCCCATTTAGAGGAGCAGGCCCCGCTGTCTCTGCCAGCTTTGGCTACCAGTGGGACTTGTGAGCAAAACCACTACAGGGCAGGGAAATGAAGTCCTTGACACATCTACGGGCATCAGGGACAGCATCTCCTGCTCGGGAGCGCCATCGGGGAGGGGTCACTTCAAAGGAGTCACAGCACAGTGGGAAAAGGGCGGCAGCGGCTGCCCACGGCACATCCCCGGTCCACAGGAGCATCCCCTGTCCCCAGGAGCATCCTCGGTCCCCGGGAGCA
>VWZW01001158.1:3402-20206 GCA_013397115.1 Edolisoma coerulescens | reverse complement strand
GCTGTGGGATTGGGAAGAGCGAGGGGTCTGAGCTCTGGGATTGAGAGGAGCAGGGGGCCTCTGCTCCAGGCTTGGGGCAAGCGGTGCATCTCAGCTCCAATTTTAGGAAGAGCACGGGGTCTCAGCTCCTGGTTTGGCACGGACTCGGCCCTTTTCCCCAGAGGAAGGGCCTGACCGAGCATCTCTCAGGGGGACAGAGGACAGGCAGGTGGCCATTGCCTCCGGTGTCCGAGGCTTGCCAGTGCAGTCCGGCTCTGTGGCTATCGGGGTGATCGCTGATGTGTAACTGAGGTGCCTGTTCCGACAAGTTCCACAGTGGAATATTTTTCTCCTCCCCGACCTCTCGCCGTTTGATGAAGGTGGTGCCGACCGACCGTCGGAGGGTAATAACTGTGTGTGTGCGGATCTGGGCTTGTTAGAGCACAGAAATGGCTTCAAACCTCACCTGGGCAGCAGGTGAAGGTTTGCCTGTGAGTTCTGGGAATTTAGGAATAGAAATGTGCTTTTGGGAGGAGAGGAGCTGTGTTTTGGTGTAACCTCAGGTAAAACCCAGCCTGACAAGGGTGTTTCAGCTCCTCTGTGATAACTGGCAGAGCACGATCAGATGAGACTTGTGGCACGGCTGTTCTCAGGCTTTCACTTAGGTAAAAGCTGTTGTTTCTTAAAAAAAAAATCATAATTAATAAACAGGAAAGGACCAATTGACTGTACAAATCCCCTGGAAACTTGGCGACTCGCGGTGCCTTTGATTTTGGGCTCTATGAGTGACTATTGTTTCCGCTCAGCGTGAGCCGAACGGTTTCCTTCAGTACAAGGTGTGAGCTCAGCCCGGATTTGAGGGAGTTGCGCTCAGGGAATGAGGTGCGGGATGGCAGGGACCAGGGAATCACCCTGGGAATTGTTCGCTGCTGGAGCAGCCATGATGCACGTTTGGTATGCCGGGGCTGCCCTCCCTATTGTGCTTCGAACTGGAGATTTAACAGCTGCTTAATTCGGGAAAGGCTGGAAAAATATCTGAATTTCTGCAGTGCTGGGGAGCCGGGAACCTCTACGTGTCAGTAAACAGTGCAGACAACACTCCTCCAGCCCCTTCCTTTAAAAAATAAAGGAAAATAATCAAGAAAGGCGCCTTTGCAACGATGGCTACGGAGTGTTGTAGGTCGGCTTTGCTTGGAATAAATCGAAAACCCACCCTGAGGAACAATTTTGGGGCAGCAGATTTTTATTATTAACACCCGCTTCAAATATTTACCCAGTTAAATCAGGCAAACTCCGCGTGGCCCATAAGTTATATCCTACAACTTTCCAAGAAAGCCTTTCTCTAACTGGAAATTAAAAACGGTGTCCAACAAGCATTCTTGAACTCGTCCAGCTCCTTGGCCAGACAGCTTGAGCTGTTTTTTTTCTTTCCCCTGGATACGCTGCCAGGAGTGGATGCTCCGGAAATGGCTGTTGCGAAAGGAGTGAAGTCAAACGTCAGTTCTCTTAGCAGCAAGCAAAGTTCACTGGGTGGTGACCAGGGGAACGTGTCCTGCCCTGAGCAGAGCAGGCAGCAATCGCTTCTCTGTGAGGGTTTTACAGGGATGAAATGCTGGGTGGGAGCTCCTTTGTCCTCCTTATTTAAGCCCCTGGCTCTCAGCTGCCCTGTGCTTCTCTCGTGCACCCATATTTATTTATTTATTTTCAGCAGATAAAGAGCCTTCCCTGCACTTTAAATCCCCCTGATAGAGTCTCGCTGCCTTTTGTGGGCTTCTTGGAAGTACCTGTGGATTGCTGGGTGTTAAACAAGGTATTTCCACATGTTAAACAATATATTTCCACTCTGGAAAAGCCAATTGCCTGAGAGAAGCCAGGATGGGTCTGAAGTCTTGGAACCTTGATAAATAAACCTGGGCATCAGGTGTGCAGGATGTTCTTCCACAGCACCGGCGTGTGTGGTCTGTTGACTCCTAAGCTGGTTTCCTGACAAGTTAAAACACAAAATAGGTGTCAGACCAGAGCCCAGAGAGGGAATGGGGAGCCACGTGTCCGTGTTCTGGGTGGAAGAGCAACAGCAGAAACATCAAGGCTTCTTCTAATTAACCTCTTAATGATGAGGCTCCTGTCAATTCCTTATTTACAATTCATTAGAAGTTCTTTCGCGTTCCTGGAGTAGATGCAGGGAAAGTTCTGCACTGTAAAGGCACATTCTTCCTGCCTCTTTTCTTTTTTTTTTTTTTCCATTTCGTGTGTTTTCTGGTCAGCCCTGCTGCCTTCACGTCAGGTCCAGCCCGTGCCAGGGGACTGCAGCCAGCTCAAAGAAGTTGAGACTCTTACTTCCAACTTGAAATATCCCAGGATAATGTTTAGTTTCTGGATGACTTACTTTAAAGCGCTTTGTTTTCCATAGCGCTTTGCAGCTAATTTTAACTCCCGTTTTGTTTAGCAGCAGTGGGTCAGTGGATATCATAAGCACCAGCAAGAAGCAAAAGAGAGATGTTTTGATCCAAAATAGGAGGAGAAATTGAAGGGGAAACGAGATGTAGGGAAGGTACTCGAGGTGGTGGTGCTGTATCTATGGAAGGGCAGATCCGTGCTCCTCTCTCCAGTTCCTTAGCAAGGAAAAGGGCAGTGAGAGCATCCAGAACTGGCCTAACGTTGGATTTTGGAGGCAGTGGGTGCAGGTGAGCTGGCTCTGGGGGCTTGGAGGAGACACTGGAGAAGTCACTTTGGACTCGAATGTCTCCCAGCAAGGGATGTAGGGATCCCCGTTGTGGACACCAAGCAGCAGAACAGTCGGGGTGAATATGAATGTGAAGGGCCATCAAGATGATCAGAGGGATGGAGCACCTCTCCTGGAAGGGAAGGATGAGAGAACTGGGGTTGTCCAGCCTGGAGAACAGAAGCTTTGGGGTGGCCTAATTGTGGCCTTCCAGTACTTGAAGGGAGTCTGCAAGAAAGACGGAGGGAGACTCTTTACAAGGGCCTGGAGTGGCAGGACAAGAGGGAATGGCTTTCCCCTGCCAGAGGGCAGGGTTAGATGGGATATTGGGAAGAAATTCCTCTCTGTGAGGGTGGTGAGACCCTGGCAGAAGGTGCCCAGAGCAGCTGTGGCTGCCCCTGGATCCCTGGAAGTGCCCAAGGCCGGGTTGGATGGAGCTTGGAGCAGCCTGGGACAGTGGAAGGTATCCCTGCCCATGGCAGGGGGGGGGAACTGGATGCGGTTTAAGGTCCCTTCCAACTCAAACCATTCCAGGATTCCATGATAATATAATGGAAAGTAAATCTTTTTTCTTTAAAGCCTTCATCAGATGGCTCAGTGTGCCCTCATCATTGCCTTTGGGAAAGGGAGCTGGTTGTTTTCTTGGAGCTCTGTTCCTTTATCCAGCTGAACAAGGAGCACACAGGGACTCCTGGACACACCTCTGCTCCCTCGCCACGAGGGAATGGATATCATTCCTAACCCCCTGTGATACAGGTTGCTCTTTATTTTGGCACAGCACAGAGCCAGACACTGACAGGTATTTCTTTCTTCCAAGCATGTTTACACACGTCCCTCTTCATTAAAGCATCCGAAGAAGCAGCAGAGCTACAAAGCCAATTGTTTCCCATTTCTGTTGCTACCATTATGCTGCTGCAGCACGAAACTGGTGCTCCCAGAGTGGGGCTCATTAAGTTTGGTGCTGCAAAAAGACATAATCAATTGCAGCTCCTGTTCCAGAGCCTTGGAAAGGCTCAAAGTCAGGGGAATCGTTCTTCCAGCCTCAATTCAAACTGTTGAAAAAGAACAGCAGCCACAATCCCTGCAAAAATCTGTTTATCTGGTAAATACGTGGGTGGTTATTGGCAATTTTACCAATGATCATCTTCAGGTTAATTATCCTCATCCATATTGATCAGGTAGAATTCAGCCCTGAGAAAATGGCATCTTTCTCAGGCACAGCTTCGGGAGATGCTGGAAAATGTATTCCCAAAGGTGGTTAACACCATTGCAGGAGATTTTGCTGTGAAACTTTCCCCTGTCTAGCTGCAGAGACATCTTGACACATGCAACTCCGTGTGAGAATAAATATGTGCAAAATGAGCTCGGGGAGTTGCTGGGAAAGGAGGAGAAATGTTCTTTGCCTGTCAGAGCTCAGTATTTGAGTCTCCCTGGAGCATAGAGCTCGAATCTACAGCCCCCCACCTATTTGTTTGGATCCATTTTGGGAATACAGGTTGCTTTTGATGGGGGGATTTGGTGGGAGAGAGCCAGCCCTTGTTTTCCTCTCTTCTGTGGTTGATGCAGGGGGATATGGGGGCACCTCTGTGCCCCGGGATCCTTTCAGAGCTGGGGCTGTAACCCGGGAACCTCGTGGGGAGCAGAAGCAGCTCTTGGGCTTGAAGGAGTCAAACCCTGGGCTGGGATAGTCGAGGATTGAGGAGAGTTTGTCTCTTGGCAGTGCTGACTGACCTCGCTGGTTTTGGGGAAGAGCAGTGAGGCTCGGCACCAGGCTGGCTGCGCCCGGCCTCGATCGAATCACAGCGAGGTTTGCTCCAACCTGCTCCATCTCTCCAGCGAGAACAAAGCTTCATCCACAGGATCTGCAGCTAAACCTTGGGCTTGTTCAAACAGCGTCTCTGAAGGGCTGGGCTGCGAGCGGGATGTCGGTGTGGGGAGCAGATCGAGCGGGCTCTGCTCCAGCTCCGCTCGCACCTTCCACGCAGACTCATCCGCGGGCGCTCTGCGAGGAGGGAACGCGCCGCCCCAGCTCTGGGAACTGCTCTTTGTTTCCCTTCACCCCATCTATTTCCTTCAGCCCAGGCGGTTGCTTTCATTAAGTAGATTATATGTTTGGCTCAATAGGAGCTTTTCTTCCCGAAGAAAAAAGAATGCTGTTGGCATGAAAAATCCTTTTATCCCACTCCTGTCTCCTGCTTTGCCCCGGCTGCTCTCGAGAGCACCCAAGAGAGGGGGCTCTGCTTCCCTGTCCACCCTTCTGTCCCCCACCCAAGGGCAAACAACAGTTGCTTTTTCCTGGCTGCTGGTAGGTTTCTGATAGGAGAAGAATTTTCCCTTCTGGTTAACCAAACTGGAGTTACTGGACCCGCGTGAGTTGCTCTGTAATTCTCCTCTTTGCCAGGAGCTTCCCAGTGAGCCCCGGTGCAGACAGGCCTTTCCTCCCTGGCACACACAGAGAATTGGAGAGTTCCTGCCTTCACCTGGAGGTTCTGGCCAGCAATACCTGAAAAGCCCCTCCAGGGTCTCTGATGAGAGGTGTAGAGAAGGACAGTCGTGTGCTGAAGGCGCCATTCCCTTTGTTCCAGCTGCTCTCCGACCGTGGGGATTTTTGAGATGCAAGCATAAGAATTGAAGTTAAAAAAGAGCAGTTGTCTCAGAGGGGGAACAGGGTGAGGTGAAGCCGTGGGGCATCCCCCTCCTTAGCAGGAAATTTTGGCTTTCTGCACAGAACAGATAAGGATCTCACTCTGTCTATGAGCTGGGGCTCTGGTATCATACCTTCCAGGTAAACTGATTTTTTTTTATGTTTTAATCCTACAAATGAGACTGAGCAGACAGGACCAGCTTCTCTGCTTTCCCTCTCAAAGGCATGCTCAGTTTCAGGCCAGATACTTCGCTCAGAAGTTTACAAAACCAGTTTTATTAGTGCATTGAAGTGCTTTGTTTGCTTTGGAGCTTCTGGAAGCAAAACTGCCACAGCCTAAATCTTGGGATTGAGACCTCAAAAATGAGTCTAACAGGAACAAAGTTGAGTTTTGTTGTATCTAAATCAAACTGAAAAGAACCTACACAGTGAAATGTGTGTGGGTTAAATGTTTTTAATTTGTACCTTGAGCTTTTGATAAGTAATAAGGGAGATGCTTTAAAAGACCGTTTCCTTTTAAGTAGACATGAAGGCAGGAATGTGCCCTGGCTGCTCTTTGCCATCTCAGGTTTTCATAGAATCTCCTTTATCACCAACCTTCGTTCCTCCAAGTGTATGTATTTTTCAGAACTGTCTTTTCTGCGCTCTGCTGACCATGGGAAAACACTGATCTTGGAGCTGTTTGAGGTGAATGTTACTGGAGGGGTTTTTTTTTTCTTTCATTACATTATTTCCTCTTAAAATCTTCAGAATCTATGGATTCTGTCAACACCGATCAGTCTGAAGGTCTTTCCTGTCCAGTTTCTGTCCCGTGTCCCTTTTCACTGGCCTGGTAATAAGCTACATTGGCTCGTGATGCTTTTTGAAGGTGTCTCACTCAACAGCTCTTCAGGTTTTAATCACAGAGTTACAGAATCCTGGAATATCCTGAGTTGGAAGGGACCCCAAGGGTCATCCAGTCCAACTCCTGGCCCTGCACAGGACACCCCAACAATCCCACCCTGTGCCTGAGGGTGGTGTCCAAATGTTTCTAGAGCTCTTGGGGCCGTGCCCATTCCCTGGGGAGCCTGGGCAGTGCCCAGCACCCTCTGGGGGAAGAACCTCTTCCTTGTACCCAACCTAAACCTCTCCTGACACAGCTCCAGACGTTCCCTCGGCTCTTGTCACTGGCTTTTCACTGCAGCTTTGAATCTGTTGATTCCAAACTAACCAGCAGCCACATTGAGCCCATCTGAACCAGCTCACAACAACAGCTGGAAAAGGAGGAGCAGCGTCCAGAGAGAATTAAGTGAATAGTAATGCAATTACCCTGATTGATTTACCCAGGTCTCTGGGATAAGGGCTAATGGGTGTCTTCCTCCTAAACGAACCCTGAGTAAATCAGGACCAGCTTGTTTTTCATTAAGCTTAAAGTAACATGGCCCCACACGCAAGTGTTGAGGTGACTTTGTGTGTGACTTTACACTGAGAGGATTTAGATCAGCCTGGGCAGAGTTAACTCTGACACTTGTATGTTTTAAAACCCTTCTTCACACCCTCCCTACCTGAAAGCCCATTTCTGCAGCAGGTAAGGACATGTTTTGGATTCCCTCTGGGAAGGCTGGGAGAGCTGATGAAAGCTGGTGAAAACCCGGCGTGCTGCTAAACAAGCCCCACCCTTCTTCTTGACATTGTTGGATTCCTCTTTGTTCCCAAGGATGGCAAGGCCTGGGGATTTGCTTACAGTTTTTCAGGCAGCTTGAGAAAAGTACAATGACAGCTGGGAGGTGGAAAAATGTGGGAATCTGCCTCGGAGTTTCTCCTTCTCTCTATCCAAATAATCTTTGTGGAGAGTGGGCAAAAAGCCAGGAATTTATTTGACCCAGGGTAGTGTCTCGGATCAGGCAAGCAGTTACTAAATAAGTGGCTGATCTAGCTGGATGTAGCACGCTTGGCTCGTGCAGTCGGTTGGGATTGGGTTTGGTTTGGCATCTGCCAGCTGCTCCTTGTCTCCGTGAGCCGGGGTGGTCGTCCCTTGCCAGCCCAGATTAGGCAGCTCCTGGAGCCTGGACAGTCAGCCCAGGTGGAATCGGGTCAGTCAGTTTGAGTAAATGTTGGTTTTGGTCTGAGTCTGACCCGAGGTTGGGCTGGGAGTGGATCTCGGTCGGATCTCGCCCGGTTTGCAGGGATGGCTTGGGTCACGGCTGGTGGTGATTGCACCAGGGGCAGGCAAAGGGCTGCCTGGACAGGCACCTCCTGGAAAGGCTCCTCTGCCTCCACACTCTGTTTCATGCCGAAATTGGATTCTTGCAGGTCTGGAATACTGGGTATGACTTGTGCTGTTCGCAGAGCCGGTTCTTCCAGAGCTTGAGAACGGCCCTTCTGAAATGGAGAATTTAAAGAAGGTTTCCTCCTGGTTTTGCTTTTGCTTTTTGGTTTTAAGGAGTTGATCTTGTTTTGATTTCAGCTTTGACATGTCTGTGCTCTGACTGCAAACAAGCCAACTCCACGTGTGAGACAGACGGCGCCTGCATGGTCTCGGTCTTCAACCTGGATGGTGTCAAACACCACGTTCGGACCTGCATTCCTGAGGCAAAACTGATTCCTGCTGGGAAACCCTTCTATTGTCTGAGTTCAGAGGATCTGCGTAATACTCACTGCTGCTACTCCGATTTTTGCAACAAAATTGATTTAATGGTTCCCAGCGGTAAGTAGAGAGTCAGATAAATCATGTCTTTGAAGTGGGAGGAGAGGAGCTGTCTGTTTGGGATTGGGAATTTGGAGTTCTCGGCCCTGTTTTCACTTCTTCCCTTCAGTTGCTGCATGAACTTGAGCGCTGGGTTTATTTCCTTCATCTGTAAAGTGGAAATAACAAACTACTTCAAACTAAAATGGAATGTGTGTGTTCCCTTTGTCACTGAGCTGGACCTGCCTTTATCAGCTGGAGCTGCTTCCCTTCCAGGACTCCAAATCTTTTCAGTGCTGAGCACAAGTGTGAGAACATTGCAGCAGCTTCAGAGCAAAGTGTGTGGGGAGGAGGGTGCCTGGGTTCAGAATACTTGCAGAGGAAGCGGCCCTGCCTCTGAGTGAGGGTGTGGGAAACTTCTGCTTCTCATCCCTGGGATGGAAAGGGCATGTGGTGCTTCCTCATACCTCCTACTTTGTGTTTTGGGCTGGTTTTTAGTGGGTGCTGTGAAGACTGCGGAGTCGTTTTCCTTGGGAGCAGTGGGGAGGTCTCATCTATGCTCAAAACAACAAATAATTGTCTTCAGGCACAAGTTCAGATGTTGTTGCAGGGCGAAAGGGAAAGAGGGAGCAGGGAGGCCTGGCTGACTGGTTGAGTTCAAATGGAAGGTGAACTGCAGGCTGTTGTGGAAAATCAGCCCAGAACACCGTCCTGTCTAAAAGAGTGAATGCCCATAATCCCTGATCCCACAATTGCAGCTCCATCTTCTTTTTGGGGTTTCAGCTGCATTTTGCCTGCCTGATGATCAGCCCCACCTTAACACTGTTGTTTGATGTGTCCCAAGGCTAAAATTGTCCAGGCTCTGAGAGAACAGTAAAACACAACAAGAAAGTCCTCAAAGGAATGATAATTTTCTCAAAATGTCTGTTTTTCTCCTTCCTTTCCTCCCAAGGACACCTGAAGGACAATGAGCCCCCGTCAAGCTGGGGTCCCGTGGAGCTGGTGGCGGTGATTGCCGGGCCCGTCTTCCTCGTGTTTGTTGTGATGATCATTGTGGTCTTCGTGTTCCATCACCACCAACGAGTCTACCACAACCGCCAGCGGCTGGACATGGAAGACCCTTCTTGTGAAATGTGCCTTTCCAAGGATAAGACCTTGCAAGATCTGGTCTACGATCTCTCCACCTCCGGCTCTGGCTCAGGTATTGCGAGATGTCAGGACGTGACCGATGAGAAGTTGGAGTTGGAGTTGTCTCTTTGGGCTCGTGGTTGCCGCAGCTTTGCCACGGTGAGGCGGCTGCCTCGGAGCCTGTTCAGGGGGTCTGTCATGAGTAACTTGAAGGGATGTTTAAATTCAGTCCTGCAGTGGTCTCGTGTCTGTTCGGGTAAGAGCGATAGTTGAACTCCTCCTTAACTGCAAGAGGATCCCTCAAACAGCTGCATCTATTCCCACTTTAGCCTTGGAATGGGATTTGGGTTGGAAACAGGCATTAACTGCTAACCTGTGTGTTATTGGCTTTCAGAGGAGAATGCAGGATGTCACCTGCATCAAAGCTGCAGGAAAATGGGGAAGATCCCAGCAGATCAACATTTTACAGTGCAAATAGTGCATTTGCACAGCCCATTTCATCCCAAAGAACCCTTGGGTCTTCCCAGGTGGATGATGTGCAGTGTTTGCTTCTGTAGCACTTAAAAGGAATCCCCAGAAGAGATGGGAAGTCATCGTTTGGTGATGGCTTTGAACTGGGAAGGTAGTTGGGTTAAAGAACATAAGGAATTTTGCAGCAGATGGAAACTAGGAAAATCCACAGAGGCAGAGAGTGTCACAACCTGATATTTGACCAGGGAATAAACCTTCAGCAGCACATCTGCTGCTATATATAAAATGTTTGGGATCTCTTCTATGCATGCTGTGGGCAGGTGAGCTCCTTGCTTTCCGTAAGCAGTGGCAGCGATGTTGGGACTCCTTTCTTAGGAGAAATTTGGGGGATTTTCTGCTTTTTAGCAGAAACTGACTTCGTTGAGTTCCATTCTTTGCATATCGAGGCTGCAGTTCCTTTGATCTGTTGTGGAGCAGAAGTTCCCCAACTGCTCCGTGCCGGATCTCTGCTTCAAAGCAAAATGCAGATGCTGCCCAAGCAGTGGCACATCCCACCTAGGAGCTGCCACCATTCCCTGGTTTGGGTCTTGCTCAGGCTCCCAGTTGTTATCAGATGTAGAGCCTGCTGGGTTTGAGGACATTCTTCAGCCTCTGGGGTTTCAGGAGGTTTTCTGCTACCACAGGGATTCATTCCTCCCATTCCTTGTCCCCAGGCTTGCCTCTGTTTGTCCAGCGGACCGTGGCTCGGACGATTGTCCTTCAGGAGATCATCGGCAAAGGCCGCTTTGGGGAGGTGTGGCGGGGCAGGTGGCGTGGAGGTGACGTGGCTGTGAAGATCTTCTCTTCACGTGAGGAGCGTTCCTGGTTCAGGGAAGCAGAGATATATCAGACTGTTATGCTGCGGCACGAGAACATCCTGGGATTTATTGCTGCGGATAACAAAGGTAGGAATTGCCTCGGGCCTGAGAGCAGAGGCTTCACCACTGTGCAGGCTGACCTGACAGTTCCAGTGCCTGACCACCCTTTCCAAGAAGTTTTCTCTAATATCCAATCTAAACCTTCCCTGGTGCAACTTCAGGCCTTTTCCTCTGGTCCTGTTGCTTGTTACCCCACCTGGCTCCATCCTCCTGCCAAGGAGTGGAACAGAGTGAGAAGGTCCCCCCTGAGCCTCCTTTTCTCCAGGCTGAGCCCCCCAGCTACCTCAGCCTCTCTTCACAAGTTGTCCAGACCTTTCCCCAGCTCCATTGCCCATCTCTGGTCACACTCCAGCACCTCCATGTCTTTCTTGTCGTGGGGGACTAAAGCTGACTAAAGTCTACTCCTCTGGGCCTCTACCCTGCCCAAAACTGACTCCAGGATTTGAGGTGTTGCCTCACCAGTGCCTGGCATGGGGGGACAGTCACCGCCCTGGTCCTGCTGGCCATGCTATGGCTGCTATGAGCCATTTCTTACCTGCCCCTGTTAAGCTGCAGCCTTACTCAGCAGCTCTGCTCTGTCCCAAGAGTGTGTGGGATGCTCAGTGGCCATCCCTGCACTGGATCTGCCTGAGCTTTATCTCTCTCCTGTTGCAGATAATGGGACATGGACTCAGCTGTGGCTCGTCTCCGACTACCACGAGCACGGGTCTCTCTTTGACTACCTGAATCGGTACACGGTGACTATCGAGGGCATGATCAAGCTTGCCCTGTCTGCTGCCAGCGGGCTGGCCCACCTGCACATGGAGATTGTGGGCACTCAGGGTAAAAGCTAAGTTGGAAAAGGCGTTGGGAATTCTTGAGGGGAGGATATGAAGCAGGATTGCTGAAGGGAGCTGATGTGCTGTGCAGCAAACCCTGCCTGAGTCAGCCTGGCTTCATCTGGTGGTTATTGACCAGAAATAGAGCGATTGCTTTGGCTGGCTGCGAAGTGGGTTAACCTGGCGCTCGCTCCCAGGAGTTATATCACCATTTCACATCCCATCCTAAAATTGGCGCTGCCTGGGTGGGATGTGAGCACAGGCAGAAGCAGAATCACAAACTCCTGACGTCGGCGCCTGTGCTGGGATGTGGAGTTTACATCCCTCTTGAGGCCTCTGGGTGCCACTGCATCAGCGGCGCCTCCGAAACACGGTTGGAGCCTTTCCCTGCTCCGTTCCTTATGAATCTAAACAGGAAAATGTGTTGCAACATCGGGTTTAACGCCCTGAAATCCCCTGCTGCCTCTGCGCCAGTTCGCCAAATGGATTTCCCCAGCTTGACCCTTGCTGCTTTTTTATTTTGCTCTGCTAGGAAAACCTGGGATCGCTCACAGAGACCTGAAATCCAAGAACATCTTGGTGAAGAAGAACGGCACGTGTGCCATCGCTGACCTGGGCCTGGCCGTCCGGCACGACTCCGTCACGGACACGATCGATATCGCCCCAAATCAAAGGGTTGGAACCAAACGGTAGGGAAGTGCGTTTGAGTGTGACTGGAAATGCCTGAGCTGCTGGTTGAGCACTGGAGGAATTCTCTGAATTCAGATTTCCCAGCATCTTGCAGGGTCAGTTTTGTGCCCGAGGGATGTCAGTACCTTTGTTACAGGTGTCACCACGCTGAGAGGTGTGGGCCAGCCATGTAAACCTGGCACCGGGATCTCATGTGACAACAAGCTTGGCCTCACTAAAGCCTTTGGGATCTTCTGTTGGGAGCCTGATGTAGTTTTGGGACATTTTTACCTCTTTTCTCAGCTTGCTGGAGTTCTTGAGTTATTTTCTTCTCTCTCTTAGGTCACGGGGCCCAGTTCTGTTCTGATGCTTTTTCTGCTGGGAAGTGCTGTGTGGGAAAACTGATCATTTACTATCTTCCAAAGAATTCCCTCTCAGAATGAACATGCTTTTCCTTTCTCTCTGCAGATACATGGCCCCAGAAGTCTTGGACGAAACCATCAACATGAAGCATTTTGATTCATTTAAATGTGCCGATATCTACGCCTTGGGCTTGGTCTACTGGGAGATTGCCCGAAGGTGCAACGCAGGAGGTGACGTCCTTTGTGTGCCTGGGCCATTGGCTACTCTTGCTCCTGGGTCTCCCAACTTTGGGCTTTCTGTTGATCACAACCTTGGTGTTCCTATTGATCAGGTGTTTGGGAGCTTTGAGGGAGAACAGGGCTGTGGGAGGACATGTTCCTGTGTGTTGTCACCGAGGGAGGTAACAGGAGTGACCCATGACTGCTGCTAAGCCCAGCCAGTGTTGGGTCAGGGATGTTGGTGCTCCCAGTGGTGGCTGATGTTCCTTTGGGTGGATTTTAAGGAAGTGGTGGTGCTGATTGGTGGGGGACTCCCCCAGATCAGTGTAAATGTCCTGGCACGTGCAGCTGCAGCATCATCCCACGTGTGACAGTCCCACTGCTGTGGAGATTCAGTGACCCTGGTGCCTTGCTGGGAGGTGTCGATCCCAGCCTGCTGACTCTGTTCCAGTTTAGGCAGCTGCATTTTATTTCCCTGAATTTTTCTTGTTAACTCCAATTCCAGATTCTTCATTTCTGTTCTAAATAACTGCAAAGTGTTGACGCATCTCAGCAGTGAGTCATGGAGCCCAAACCTCTATCCGTCTGCCTTTAGCAAGCACAGTGGCCATGGTCCCTGTTCCCAGGAATTTCATTTTCCCTGCTCTGCCTTTCAGGTATCCATGAGGAGTATCAGCTTCCCTACTACGACCTTGTGCCCTCTGATCCTTCGATTGAGGAGATGCGGAAGGTCGTGTGTGACCAGAAGTTACGGCCAAACATCCCAAACTGGTGGCAGAGCTATGAGGTGGGGTCTGCTTTCATCTCCGTGTCCCCTTCCTCTCCTGTGAGGAAAGGCTGAGAGAATTGGGATTGTCCAGCCTGGAGAACAAAAACTTGGGGGTGACCTAATTGTGGCCTTCCCGTACTCGAAGGGAGTCTGCAAGAAAGATGGAGGGAGACTCTTTACAAGGAGTGCCAGGATGAGGGGGAATGGCTTTACACTGACAGAGAGCAGGGTTAGATGGGATATTGGGAAGAAATTCCTCCCTGTGAGGGTGGGGAGGCCCTGGCACAGGGTGCCCAGAGAAGCTGTGGCTGCCCCTTCCCTGGAAGTGTCCAAGGGCAGGCTGGATGGGGCTTGGAGCAACCTGGGATAGTGGAAGGTGTCCCTGCCCACGGCAGTGGGACGGGATGAGATGGGCTTCAGGGACCCTTCCAACCCAAACCATTCCATGATTCCCCCACAATGAGGTAACGAGTGAGCGCTGTAAGGGGCGCTCTGATTTTGGGGGCTGCGGAGGCTGTGTCAGTGCCCAGGCAGAGCAGCAGCCTGGCAGACCAGCATGGGGCCAGGGGAAGAGCAGAGCACTGACCTTCGGCGTTGTTTCTTGCCCAGGCACTACGGGTGATGGGCAAGATGATGCGAGAGTGCTGGTACGCCAACGGAGCAGCTCGGCTCACTGCCCTCCGCATCAAGAAAACCCTGTCCCAGCTCAGTGTCCAGGAAGATGTGAAAATTTAGGCTCTGAGCCTCAGCAGGAGGAAACTGCACAGGAGCTGCTGTGCTAGAGTAGACGTGTGATGGAGGCCTACCTCGTGTTTCAGCCCAACCTACTGCTACAACCAGACAGCGGGACCTGCAGGCTGCTAGGCAGGGGGACGGAGCCTACAGAACCGCTCTCTTCCCTGCTTGGGTATGAAACAATCCGAAACCTTTTGTGATCACCTCCTGAGAGCGTGGAGACTTGAGAGGGACTTCACCCGAGGGATCTCAGCCATGACCGTAACTCTTTGTTCCTTTAAAGGAAATCCCTGTAAAGTTCAGCGTGCGTTGAGCACCCACTGGCGGGGTCGGAGCCAGCCCCGGGTGCTCGGTGCCGGGAGTGGGAAGGGAAAGGGAAGGTTTTCTTGCCGTACTCTTGAGGATTTTTCCAGGGACTGGCACGTTAATGCAGAAAAAGCAAAACAAATGGTGCTCTCTTCCGAGAGGCTGAGCCGGAACAGTTGATCAGCTTCACAAAACCGTTTTCCCTCCTTTTCTTAAGCTTGAAAAAGTCCCAACTCGGCGCCCTGACGGCCGTCGGGGCGCGCCGGTGTGTCTGCATGCGCGAGGCGCGCGTGTCCCTGTGCCTGGTCATCTCCTCCATAGCCGTGCGGTGTCTGCCTGTGGGTGGCTCATCTCTGTCCGTGCTTCCTGTGCATGTGCAAATCTCGAGTGTCCCGTTCGTGAGCTGTTGCGCTGGTGCTCTCCGTGCTGAGTCGTGAGCATTGTGGAGCTTGGACAGGCTGCTGCGGAGCGGATCCCCGGCTCCCCGATGGGCGCCGCGGCCGCACCGACTCCGCCGCTGGCTGCCGGAACGTCCCATCAGGTTTCCTCACTGCCACCCCTTCCCTTTTTTAAGACAAAACAAATAAGGAACTGAGAAGCGCTCCTGGAATCCAGGTTTTTTTGTCTCGAGCCCCTGGGGTTTGTAACTGTTGGTAGCGGGGAGCTGAGATGTGTCAGAGATGGAGCAGGCGCTGCGGCCGGCGCGTGGGGAAACACAGGGCTCGGTTCCCCTGGGAACACAGTTCCCAAGCCCACCACCCAGGCAGCTTTCTGGGGGCCTGATGGTGCAGCGCTCCAGGCTGGGGACAGAGTGGCTGGACAGTGGCCAGGCAGAGAGAGACCTGGGCTTACTGGTTGACAGCTGGCTAAACGTGAGCCAGCAGTGTGCCCAGGTGGCCAGGAAGGCCGATGGCACCTGGATCAGGAATGGTGTGGCCAGCAGGACCGGGGAAGTGACTCCTCCCCTGTACTCGGCACTGGTGAGGCCACACCTCGAGTGCTGTGTCCAGTTCTGGGCCCCTCAGTTTAGGAAGGACATGGAGATGCTCGAATATGTCCAGAGGAGGCCAACAAGGCTGGTGAAAGGCCTGGAGCAGGAGCCCTGTGAGGAACGGCTGAGGGAGCTGGGGGTGTTTAGCCTGGGAAAAAGGAGGCTCAGGGGAGCCCTCATCACTCCCTGCAACTCCCTGAGAGGTGGCTGAGGTCAGGGGGGTCGGGCTCTTCTCCCAGGCAGCCACTGACAGAAGGAGAGGACACAGCCTCGAGCTGTGCCAGGGGAAGTTCAGGTTGGACATCAGGAAAAAATTCTTCACTGAAAGAGCGATTGGGCATTGGAATNTGGAGGTCAGGTCAGTGTCTGCAGCAGAGAACTCTGAAGCCATAACTTTTAACTGGAGTGGTTTTGATTATTATTTTTTTTAATTATTATTATTTTTATTATTATTATTGTTTTCTGGGAGGGTCTGGATTTTAACTTTTTTGAATATTGTTAATTCTTTCTAAGAGCAGAAAAACAATCTCTTAATTATTACCTCTTGACCTGTTGGTTTATAAAGAAATCACTGCAAAAAAAAAAAAAAAAAAAAAAAAAAAAACCAAATGCACAGCTCGATTTACACTGGAACTGTTTCTACTCTGACCTTGCTCCTGCTCTCTAAGGTGAGGTTTCATCTCTGCTCCGACCGCCAGGGTTAAGTCTTTATTTCAACCCCTCTGTTCTTGCTGTCTGTGTCCCTGTCCGTGTGTCCCTCTCCCCCCGATTCCCTGTGTGTCCATGACCTTGTATAAAGTGAGGAGTGTGGNTGGTTTAGTTGATGAGGAGGTGTTGGGTCACAGGTTGGACTTGATGATCTCAAAGGTCTTTTCCAACTTGATTCATTCTGGGATTCTGTGATCTGGGTGCTGGGGGTGCTCTGCACCTCCCAGAGGTGCTGGGCAGGATCTGACTGCAGATGTGGGTTGGGAAATCAACATCCATCATTTTAATATAGGTGTATAAATATCTCCTAATGTGGAAGTGGCTGTGTCTCAGTGTGGGGTGGGGGGATCTGCATGGGTTTTCTTTTTGATTCAATGCCGAATCCAGGTGAGGGAGAGGTGGGGTGACTACAGCAAACGTGGAAGTGAGGGCTGAGGCTGCCGTGATGACTTTGGCAGTCAGGAAGAGCCGTGGTGTGGAGGTCAGGTCAGTGTCTGCAGCAGAGAACTCTGAAGCCATAACTTTTAACTGGAGTGGTTTTGATTATTATTTTTTTTAATTATTATTATTTTTATTATTATTATTGTTTTCTGGGAGGGTCTGGATTTTAACTTTTTTGAATATTGTTAATTCTTTCTAAGAGCAGAAAAACAATCTCTTAATTATTACCTCTTGACCTGTTGGTTTATAAAGAAATCACT
>VWZW01001156.1:1723-13218 GCA_013397115.1 Edolisoma coerulescens | reverse complement strand
GGGTGGGGAGGCCAACAGGCCAACCAGGGAAACAGAACTGGGGTACATCAACACAATAGAACAAAGCACCCTGGGAGAAGCCCTTTCAGCCACCCTACCCTAGGGAAGGTATCTAGGGTTTTTCCTTCCAGGGGACCGTTGTGGTTTCTTTGTATAGGCCTACCAGCCTCCACAATTTAATAATAATGCAACAGTTCATTTTACTAATCAGATTAGCCATTTTCCTGCTAGATGTTTGCTTTGGAACATAGCATCAAGAAAACGAGTTCACCAAGAACAAAACTGGCTCCAGTCCTGTCAACTGACATTTATAAACCAAAATTCAAAAGGCTATTTTCTATATAATTTATGGACATACTCAAGAAACTTATAACTTTCTTTTGTTCCTTGGTAATTTTCTTCCCTTCCATACCATACCCAGGGTCTGTTAAACATGTTTGGTGCTAATTTGAAACATCTCTTTTTAAGAGGAATGCATATAGGCTGCACAGATACAATCCACAGAAAGAACTACAGTATCTGACTTATCATCTTTGACATAATTAAAAGATAGCTGAACTGTTCTTGTTCATCTGAAAGCCTGCGGGTATGTGTAGACATGCATACATACACTAATACATTTGTACAGTGGTAGGAATCTCTTTTTCTTGGTAATACTGGAACAGATTTCACTTTAGTTGAACAACACGGCTTTGTGACATATATATGCAGTACTCTAATTATATGCCTTCCTATTTATACTGTAGAACTAACGTACAGCTACTGAGATTTGTTCTGTTCCCATGAGCAGTAGTTCCCCTCCCAAATAATTCTGTTCACATTTACTTCAGGCTTACTCCATTTTATTTAGTCACATCTGAAACATGGACAATTCAATCCAATGATCAGTCTATCCCTGAAACTACTGGCCCAGGAATGTAAACCCAACTCCAAATTTGGTAATTCTGGTTTATTTTGGAAGGACTGCTCCTGTCATTACAGATATAATGCTGATGGACTAATTCTTATATGGTTAAAAATGGATCAGAAGTTAGACTAATCTGTCTTCCTTGCTGTGGGGCCAAGGAGATATACAGAAGCAATGCAACCCATATGTGTCATATATGAGATGACGCCAGGAGGTTTTTGAAGTTTAAGAAATGATGCCAGCATAGGCTTCAAGCATTAGACAAAACATAGGCTTGTAACTGAAAAGAAAGAGTAGGAATAAAAATTGGTAAATCCATGTCATTATCTCTTGGGGAGACAATGATTTTGTCCAAGATGCAAAATGAAGTTTTATATTATTATAACCTGCTCTTTGGGACATATATTTTTGCAGGCACAACACAATAATGAACTTGGGTCATGTCTTATCAGGAGCTAACAGCGCCAGCCTGAGCTGTGACTAGACAAAACTACAACTGCTACAGCTGTTCTCCTGCACATACACCAAAGGGGGCTTGACTATGAGTCAATCACTTGATGCAATAAATCTGTAGCCCCCTTGAGCCCATTGAGCTCTCCTGGCAGCAGCCTGCAAGGTGGTGATCTCTCCCTTAACAGGGATGCCTCTCAAGGTTACTCCTTGGGTTTGAGAGACCTCTTACCTGGCATTAATTATCTAGAACAAGGTAAGCAACATTTTACGTTAGGCCTAAAAGTATATTGTATGCTAGTGATGTCTATCTAATTATTAGAAGTGTACTAAGTAGTAGAGTGTTTGACCACCATCTAATTATCTGTTAAATCATCATTTAAATCACTGTTTAATTACCATTCAATTATTGCTTAATCACCATTTGATTACCATTTCATTTTCATTCAATCATTGATTAATTATCATTTGATCATCGCTTAATCATTAATAAAACCCTTTTCGTTAACCCCATAATGATGACTTCTCTTATTAATTTACCTACAACACTCAGAAGCATTATTCTTCCAAAAAGCAAATCAGATCTCATTCATATATTATATGAATGTGAATATATATTATACCCAGGGAACTACAGGCTGGTCAGTCTCACCTCAGTGCCTGGCAAAATCATGGAGTAGATCCTCCTAGAAACTATGCTAAGGCACATGGTAAATAAGGAGGGCATTGGTGACAGACAGCATGGCTTCACTAAAGGCAAATCATGCCTGACAAATTTGGTGGCCTTCTATGAGGGGGTTACAGCAGTGGTAGATGAGGAAAGGGCAACAGACATCATCAACCTGGACTTGTGCAAAGCAATTGACACTGTCCTGCACAGCATCCTTGTTTCTAAACTGGAGAGACATGGATTAGATGGATGGACCACTTGATGGATAAAAAATTGGCTGGATGGTTGCGCTCGAAGAGCTGTGGTCAATGGCTCGATGTCCAAGTGGAAAGCAGTGACATGTGGTGCATTGGGACCAGCACAGTTTAACATCTTTGTTGGTGACATGGACAGTGGGATCAAGTGCACCCTCAGCAAGTTTGCCAACAACACCAAGCTGTGTGGTGCGGTCAACACGCTGGAGGGAAGGGATGGCATCCAGAGGGACCTGGACAGGCTCGAGAGGTGAGCCTGTGTGAACCTCGTGAAGTTCAACAAGGCCAAATGCAAGATCCTGCACCTGGGTCAGGACAATCGCAAGCACAAGTACAGTCTGGACAGACAACGGATGGAGAGCAGCCCTGTGGAGGACTTCGGGGTGTTTGCAGACAAAAAGCTCAACATGTCTCAGCAATGTGCACTTGCAGCCCAGAAAGCCAACTGTATCCTGGACTGCATCAAAAGAAGTGTGATAAGCAGGTTGAAGGAGCTGATTTTCCCCCTCTGCTCTACTCTGGTGAGAGCCCACCTGGAGTGCTGCATTCAGCCCTGGGGCCCTCAACACAAGACAGATGTTGACCTGTTGGAATGGGTCCAGAAGAGGCCACTAAGTTGATCACAGGGCTGGAACACCTCTGCTATGAAGACAGGCTGAGAGGGTTGGGGCTGTTCAGGCCGGAGAAATGAAGGCTTCAGGGTGACCTTATAGCAACTTCCAGTACCTAAAGGGGGCCTACAAGAAAGCTGGAGAGGGACTTTTTACAAGGCCATGGAGTGATAGGACAAGGGGGAATGGCTTCAAACTGAAAGAGGGTAGGTTTAGATTAGGTGTTAGGAAGAAATTCTTTACTGTGAGGCTGGTGAAGCACTGGAACAGGTTGCCCTGAGAGGTTGTATACTCCCCATTCCTGGAAGTGTTCAAGGCCAGACTGGATGGGGCTCTAAGTAACCTGGTCTAGTGGAAGGTTCCCTGCCCATGGTAGGGGGGTTGGAACGAGATGATCTTTAAGGTCCCTTCCAACCTAAACCATTCTATGATTAATTTGTATTTTCCCCACACAATATTCACAGGGTCTTTTTGTCTTATTCAAACTTCCCCCCCCGCTCCCCCCCAAACTAAAACAACAATGAACATTTCAGGACATGAAAACACATTATGCAAACATAAAACATCAAAGGAATAGTTGAAACCTTTCATAACTTCAAATACAGTTGTATCTCATTTAACACAGGGTGATTTAGTTGCATATCACACCACTAACTGAACTATTATTTTCATATATGCAGCTTTAACAAAACAATAATAATAATAATAATAATAAAAAGCATTGTGATTTTTTTCACCTACTGTTAAAGCGGTAGCATGTGTTCTATTGTATCCTATCCAATCACTTATTTTAAAATATATATACAATTTCCAAATATGTAGCATAAAAAGAAAGCACTAGCTTTTGTGTTCTGATCTTTGAGATTCTGTTACAATTTCAGGTAAGCTTGTACCTCAAAAATGGAACTTCAATATTGCAAGTTCAATACAAGATAGAAAAACATTATACATAATTCTGAATACAATATTAAGTTTTTTAATACCCCTGTTACCTTTTAACTAATTTTTCAAGTGTTAAAGTTTTTTTTTCAGTTCTGAGAGTATAGTTTATAAGTTTGTCAATAGAGACAAGGAAATTTTTTTTTAACTACCACACCATTTTAAAGTCATCTTAGGTCATCTTAGATCGATTATTTGGTGTCCAAGTGCATGTGTAAATCCTGTCAATTTTTTCCTGGAAAATAATACAGGCAATTAATGAGAATTAAGCATTTTTTTCTGCTTGCTGAAAACTGGTTTAAGTGGAATATTTTTGAATTAAAGCTAGTAACTCAATTTTTATATCTTAGTTTTGTTTGTGTGCACTTGAAAACTGGTCCGAGTTAAATTTATTCCTACAGAACCATCTGAAGAAGTCTTTCCTTATTTTGACTAGCTCAGTTAAAGGTACTTGTATGTACATACATTTACTATCTTCCACATCCAAATAAACCAAGATTTTATTACAATACATAAACTAAAGATATGAACAGTGGAAGCAATGCAGCTACAAATCTACCAAAAAGATATCACAAAACATTTAAAACATTTTTGACCACTAACAGAAGAGTAGCAATTACATGCACAAGGTCATAATGTATCAGTGCACCAAACAGGGAAATAAAGCACACAGCACTCACACAATGTAGTATTAGTATTAAATGGGCTTCTTAATAGGAAAACAATTTAATTAAAAGCTTTGCATGTACCTGATGGATGCAATGTAACTGGTGCTGGTGCTGTACTGCTTGATAAAATACAAACTGTCTCTGGTCTTAAATGTGACAAGCAACAGCACTAGTACAGAGATTGCATAGCTTTAGTAACAAAGTTACAATATTCCCCATTTTATTGCATTTTTAAAAACAGCTTGGGGATTTAAAATTTTTGAATAAAGCACGTTTCTCAAGTAGTCTCAGTTTGGAAATTGTTTAGTAAAACATTGTAAAAGAAGAAATGCATTATATTTTAATGTAGAAAAGTGTGTGTTTAGACAAATACACTCAAGTATAAAATTTAGCAGGTTTTGAAGGTGGAGATTTACCAGGCAGGTGGAGAATTTGCACCAATATGTAGCATCAAGCTTGCAACAATTTTACAGATAAGCAAAGGATATAACTGGATTTTTTTTTTTTGTTACAGCAAATCAAAACAGTTCAATACATCTCACAACTACAGTTCATCACATTAGCTTGTTTATAATTCAACACATTCAGCCTGAAAATTCAAGTCAAATCAAATTTTCATGAGTATTGTCTTTCACATCAGACACTAGATTGGCAGGTTCTTTTAAAGCATTATAGCACAGATGGGCAATCATATCAGTAAAGTCAAACTCAATTTGGATTAAAATCAGCAAAACCAAAGAGAGGCTGGTCATTGCCAGATATTTAATACAAGTATCAGAAAATATTAAGTTTACTCTATATTTCAAATTGGGTGTCCCTTTTATAACTTTTGGGTTATGTTTTGTGATTTTAATCAATGAGGAGGGGCAGACATTTAGATGTTTCATATATTTAGTTCCTTGTCCTTACAATTAATTGGAGAACGGTAATTTCACAAGTGAATAGCACAATGACCTGAAGCATTATCACTACCAGTTATGATGCAACATGGGTTGTTGTGGTTCTTTTATCTGAGAAGAAGCTTTTGAGGAGAAATACCTGCCCAATACTAACTACAAGAAGAATGATTGCCTCCCCTATTGACCAATAGGCTACTCTTGTGTTTAAATCCTCTGCTCTGCTGCGGCCTTGTGCTTCTCTCAACCGGAAATGAGTCTGATAATCAATGACAGACTTCAGAGCTTCATGAATTGAAACACATGCAGACTCCATCTAGAGAAGCAAATAAATACACATGCTCAATTAAGAACTCTTCTAATGCTTGTCCTGTGAAGTTTTGTGGTTTGATAATTAAAATTAGGATTCACATAGCTTTACAAATGAAAGATTATCTCAGTCCACTGTCAGACTGAAATACTATAAATCTAACATATTAATCAAGTTTTACACACAGGAATGTGACTGACTTAAGTACCAAAGTGTGCAAAACTGCAGATGTAATACAAAGTGATGCACTCTAAGAGCCAGAAACTGAATATTAAAATTCATGCATGTTTGGGTTTGAAAGTAAACACTGTATTGAAATGTGCCAGTGATCCAACATTTGCTAATTCCACATACACCAGTAAAACAAGCAGTAAATCTTTCTCGAGATTTGGATAGCTAGTAAGCTTTTATATCATTATGATTTGCATAGTAGATATTAAAACACTTTTAGATTTCAGAGGTATGTGATTCTTCATCACATAATACCCAAACTTCAGTTTCCCAAAAGCCTGAAATCTAGATTGCTGACCTCAATTTGTTCTTTTGGCAGGAGATCCTTATATTAGTCACATATGTAAAAAGTGTTTAGATAAAGGACAACTGTTATCTTTCAGTGTTCCTGGATGCTCCCTACCATATTCATATAATAAACACTCAAGGCCAAATTGCCCAACTAAATGTGTCATCTTTCATAAAAATCACATTCTATTTTCTAACATGAAAAATCTTAAACCTTTTCAATATACTACAGGCGTTCCAAGACCTAGATCTTTTTTACATATAAACCTCTTCCATTTTTGGTTTATCTTCTGAAAGTAAGAGTCAGTACCCATGATTGTTTAAAGTGAAATTTGGTAACAGCTATAGTGTAAGAATGTTAGAATTCATGAAGTTAACTGTTCCAAGTGAAGTTGGCTGATTTAGTTTAGGCAGAAGTGGCATAAAACTAAAATTATGAAGAAAGAAAAAAACATTAGGAAAAAATGTCTGGAGCATGAATACTGTTTTGCCACTTAAGTGTCTTATAAATTACATATCTAGAAGCCAGTTAAGTATGACTGATTTTGTTCATTTGTTTATTTTACTAGAATTCTCTTCCAATTTTAAAAGTGACAGGTGCATAAGAGATGAATCATTCAAGTCTTCACCTCAAAAAAGACTCTAAACTATTTTAATATAAAACCAAATTGTTCTCAAAGTTTCTCCAAAGTTCAGGAATTTTGAAAACTCTGATCCACTGATATTTTACACTTTATAAAATCCACACTTCCACAGACAGAACCATGGCATTAAAAAGTTCCCTTAAACTCTAGGCCACTGTATATTTTCCCTAATTTCCACTTAATCACTTGGTAATTCCTCCTCAGCTCTGCATTCTATAAATCCTAATTTTCAGAAAAGGTTCACTTTCAGTAACAGGGTTTATTTTAAAGAAGCTCTGACCCATTCATTTTCAACAGCGATATAGATACCTAATGCAGTTGAATTTGAAAAACATTCCCTCCACCTAACAGTTACTGTCAAACAATATTTTACCTGAGTAAGTGCAGTTGCTCTGTTCTCACTAGGAAACAGTGGTGGATCTTCTCCAACCTGGAAATCAAAGTACACAGTTTTGTGTGTGAAAGTAGAGAACTCATTGCTGAAGCAGAATTTGTATGTTCCATTTCTGGATGCAGTAAATGTGAAACTATCATATTGTTTCTTCATCTCTTTGTATAATACAGCACCATCAGGACCTTCCAACCGACAGTCCACATCATAATGACCTCCAGTGATCACCTGAAAAAAACCCAAGAAATTGTCTTAAACAGAACAGACATCCAGCTAGCGTTGCAAATTGTTTGATCTGACAAATGTTTTAAAATGCATTAATTTATAAATCTATCGAGTTTGAAAAAATCGTCATCCTATGAAAGACTCTCAGAACAATTCGAAATAAGTTTTTTTAAATTGAGGATATGTAATGTCAACTATGTTTTCTAACAGTTTATGAAGGAAACTTTAGTTACTTCATTTTGAGATACTAGTACTATAGCAAAGGCTAGAGTAGATTAAATTTGATGGGGCAAAGACATTAATGCAATAAATCAGTAATTTACTATATCCACAAGCCCATCCATAAAATTTATTCAGCAAGTTGAGACTGCCAAAATCAATAAACCAGCTCTTTTATGTACGACCTAAACTGTTTAACTAGCCTATTAGGTCAAGCTGCTTTATGTTGCAGGAATGGCATATGTTCAGTAGAACAGGTATTACAGCCTGACTCATCACATCAACAGAGCAATGTTCTGGAGGTTATGCTGCCTTACTCCTGCACAATAAATGACAGTAATTCTTTCCAACACCAGCATGTTCAAATTATATCTACAAGTAACTCAAAACTTCATATTATGATGAGAATTGTCAGTCTTTGATTATTGTTGATCCATAGCATGTTCTTCTGTAGAATCACACTAGCTATCCTTATCTCCACTACAAGAGCAACTGGCAGTTTAGGTATTCATAGCTTACTATTCTGTAATGTGATTCTGATAGCTCTCAGGCTAATAGTTAAATTTAATCCTTGCTCCAAACTTCTTGCCTTTAAGATAAAACATCCTAAAGGATGAAGAAACTTCTATCCAAAAGCACATCCCTTTTATATGCATACAGAAGCTTTCTAAAATAATAGACATATTATTTGAAATATGTAAATATCTATTCAAGCACATGCTATAAAGTTTTGTTCAGAGGCGCCAAGCAGCAGAAGCAACATTTCAGATAAGCTGTTTACATAACAGAGTTTTAGTGCACACCAATTTATATCGGTATTAAACTCCTAATACTAACGGCAAAAGTGAAATAACAAGAGTCCCCGGGGGCCGAGGGAAGCACGGAGTACCTGAAATTCGAGG
Source organism: Edolisoma coerulescens (assembly GCA_013397115.1). Lineage (NCBI taxonomy): Eukaryota > Metazoa > Chordata > Aves > Passeriformes > Campephagidae > Edolisoma > Edolisoma coerulescens. Next base: position 4,613 of record VWZW01001156.1, on the reverse strand, counting down.
GTGCACTTAGTGCCCTGGACAATCTCCTCGTAAAAACATTGTTTGGCGTTGTCGGGCAGCTCGAAAGTGATTTCGGAGGCCCATGCCGCGCAAGCTACCAGGAGCAGCGTCAGCCACCCCCACGGTCCCGCAGTTCCCCGTAAAAACATCACTCGGCGTGCAGTGCGGATTAATAGTAACAGTTTGAGCCGGGCGGAAAGAGGGCAGCCCCGCATCGGAGGCCAGCAGGCGCAGAGCCCGGAGGAAGATGTCTGCGGCGCCAACCGATCACAACAGAGAAGCCTAAGTGAGGAAATTCGCTGCGCTCTCAAGAGCAACCACGGCGCCTAGTACCGCCCTTACAGAAGCTCTTCCGGGTGAGCCCTCATAGTTTTATAGACGTGGTGTTCATCGTAGAAGGGAGTGCTCCCTGCCTCTCCCGGGCGCAGTTGCGCGTTTGCTGCCTGGAAACGGTTATCAGGGAGCATGACGGTCCGGCATCGCCTTGGGGCCTAGGCCCGGTCTCGGCCATGACACCAGCGAGCCGAGATGGTGTCCACGTTCACAGGGACGACCCCTCGGCACCAGAGGTACCTTAGGCGCACGCGCGAGGCCCGCTCATCCCGGCTTTGGGCTGAGGGGTACTCAGATTATACAGCTAATTTAATTTTTATTTTAAATCCTCTCTGTCATACCTGCACCACACAGTCCAGGTCCCCCAACACATCAAAACTTTTGTCTCTATGTCCACTGTATGCAACTATCCAGGGGCTAAACTGTTTTCAAATTCCCATAAGACGATTTAGAGATGAAATAGTGGACTCTTCTCTAAATGCAAGTGAAAAGTATCTTAAGTACTGTCTCTCTGTATATCTTCGAGTTACTGAATATACAGGGTTGAATTTCAGAGTTGGAGTCCCAACTTTCTATGTAGTTTAACTAATTGCTTCAGGGAGATTGTCGTGGTTTTGGCTTGGATAGTTAATTTTCCTCTTAGTAGCTGGTACAGTGCTGTTTTGGATTCAGTATGAGAATAATGTTGATAACATACTGATGTTTTGGCTGTTGCTCAGTAGTGCTTACTCAAGAACTTTTCAGTGTGTCATGCTCTGACAGTGAGCAGGTGCCCAAGAAGCTGGGAGGGAGCACAGCCAAGACAGCTGACCTGAACTAGCCAAAGGGATATTCCATACCATAAAATGTCATGCCCAGTATAGAAACTGAGGGGGGGGGGAGGAGTTTTCTGGGGCTGCCGTTGCTTGGGTGCTGGCTGGGCATCAGTCAGCTGATGGTAAGAAATTGGTTTGGGGGTTTTTTTGCATCACTCATTTTTATTGGTTTTGGTTTTATTTGTTNTCCTTGTATTTCTTTGCATGTGTGCATGGCTTTTGCTTTTCTTATTAAACTGTCTTTATCTCAACTCATGAGTTTTTGCACTTTTACCCTTCCAATTATCCCCCCCATCCCACTGTAGGGAGAGTGAGCAAGCTGTTGTGTGGTGCTTAGATGCCTACCAGGTTTAAACCATAGCACCTGAATAGGCCCAGGTCTGTGCTCTGCTGTGCTGCATGTACAGCTTGACCTTCAGGCCTGCATTGTGCTGCTCAAATTCCTTGGCCTCAGGATAAACTTAGCCAGTTCATTGTAACAGAGGAGCCTGAAGGCAGCTCCCACTTGGTACCAGTGATTATGCCACCTGTGTGTCCTTGCCATTATCTAAAAGTGTATCAACAAGTTCTCATGTGAACATCCTTTCTATTGAAAGAATGACCCTCCACCCCGGTATTGACAACTGACCAACTGACATGGAGAGAGCTGAGGTACTCAAGCCCCTCAACCTACCTCAGGCAGGGACTGAGGGAATGAAGTCCCTCCCACCATAGAAGTTTGAGACCACCTAGGGAATCTGAACATACACATGTCCATAGGACCTGACAAGATGCATTCCAGAGTCCTGAGGGAGTCTTCTGATGAAGTGATCAAGCCATTTTCCATCATATTTGAGTGGTGTGGTTGACATACCTGAGGGATGGGATGCCACTCAGAAGGACTGGGTGTCACAGGAAGAATGGGAGCTTCAGACAAAGTTTATTAGAGAAGGCCCTCCTGCTGAGTCAAGAGGCACAAGAAAGGACCCCCTTGCTTTCTAAATTCCTTCTCAGAGAGGAGTCTGGGCATAGCTGGATCCAATTCTAGCCCCAGACTTAGTCATCAGTTCATGTCTATTCATGATATTCCTGTCTGTTCATTATATTTAAGCTAGAAAAATAATTAATAATCAGACTGATGTTGTTCACCCATAGCAACAACTGTAGGCAAATCTATTTGCCTCAGCCTTGAGGAGTAACCTTGAGGGCCATCCCCACTCAAGGGAGGAATCTCCACACATACTCCAAGAAGGAATGTTAAAAGAGCCTGCCATTACAAAGTGGGACTGGGCTTTTATAGTATAAAGTGATTGACTGTCAGTCATGTGTCTCCAGGCCACCTGTGCCAGCTCAGCAGCTTTAGATAAATTATCAGTATTATCATTTGTTGGTTCCTTTATCACTTGTTGGTTCCGTTATCAGGGACCTTGTCTGCCACACCCTCACAAGTGCCAGTTTCTGTCAGGAAACATTGTTCTTCCTCAGGATGTTTAACTTGGGGACTGAGGAGTCAGGCTTGTCTCAGCATTCTTCAACATCCAAAGCAGAAAGGCCCCCACCTTCTCCATTCATCATTGATAACGCTTGCAAATAGGGTAAAGTTTGAGCTGTTTTACCCCCATTTAGGCAGGGCATCCTGCTATACCGGGACAGGCTTGAGAAGTGGGCCCATGTGAACCTCAGTGCAAGATGCTGCACCTGGGTTGAGGCAATCCCCAGTATCAATACAGTCTGGGGGATGAAGGGATTGAGAGCAGCCCTGC
>VWZW01001154.1:201814-216200 GCA_013397115.1 Edolisoma coerulescens | reverse complement strand
TTGGAACAGGCTTCCTGGGGAAGAGGTGGAGCCACCACCCCCACCCCAGTACAAGAAAGTTTTAAGTCACCAAGACCATGTTCACCTAATATCTACATGTATCACCTGCCTTACGTTTTTTTATTCTAAAATTTTCAACAGCTCTGCTTGTGCAATGGCAAAAGAACTGCCTCTGGCTTTGGCTGAAGCAGGATGTAGCAGATTTATGCAGGTGTTTGTGCTCAGCAGGGAGAGACACACCAGATACACTCAGTTGCTCTATCTGCAACCCCTCACACAGCAGTCTGGCACCTCTTGTGATTTCTCTTTCTTTTTTTTGGCCTTAGTATCCCTCAAGCGGATAATTATAAGATGGTTTTCAGGGTAGCTCATCTCCCTTTCAAAGAAGTACACAGGAGAAAATACACAGTCAAGGATTACACATCCAGAATGCAAAATGCCAAAACGCTTTCAGCCCAGTACATGGCATATGCAACCCATAAAATAACATGGAATTACAGCACTAAAGCTGATTATGAATGGTGCTAAATGAAAGCACAGAGGGAAGATGTGTAGAAGACAGTTACATCCTTCAGCAAGAAACATTTCCCTCTCACTATCCAAACTTAAGAAAAATATATGCACTGAAACAGTATTATTTTATCTGGTTTACTCACACCAGATTATTAAAATTTGCTAGAATTTCCCCCTACAAGAAGCAATTTTCTGAGTAGGTACTTTGAATGGTTTAAAAAAACCCTCAGCAACAACACATCTTTCATTAAAATAACAAATTTACAGGTAATTAGGCAACACCACAGTTGGAAGGATGTGGCAGAGACAGGACGCTCTGCTCAAGTCCATCCTGAAAACGTGTGTCAACACTGACTGGAAGGATCTGCTCTCACAGAATGGTGTTTATTCAGCTCTTCTTTCTAATGCCAGATGAGTTCAGCTGGCACCAAGCAGAAGGGTGGGTTTGATCACAGCCAATGAGAAGACAGATTAATTTCTGGGGAAATTCTGGGCACCATGTGAACTCTCAGTTCTCAAAACTAAGAGAAACCTGCAAGCTTAGGTTTCTGTGGGCTTTATTAAACATTTTTTTAGATGTTGATTCAAATCCAGTTTGTTTGTTTTGCAGTTACTCAGAAGTCAAAACAAACTGTGAAGAAAACAATTTTTTTTCCTATTCAATTAAGAGTATGGGAGCAATGATTTTGTAATAAGGCAGTTTTACAGAACCTGGAAAAAAATCTCTCATGACCTGCTGTCTTTCAATGAAATAAAATCAGAATCATGAAAACACGGAGCTACCTTATCAGCCCACATGAATTGTTGTTTCCACTTATGTTAATAAAACAACACTGATTTAAACTAGCAAAGGACTGAGACTTTGACTAAAATGAGTCATGTTTCATTCCACAAAAAAGTGAGAGGTGGGCTTCCTTTTCAAGAAAAGAGAGAGAAAATTGCATATAGAGAATATAAAAAGCCTGCAGTGAGAGGAAACTAAGATTAGCACGATAAATTAAACAGATAATTCAAAAATGCTACAGAGGTCTTTTGTGGGCAAAATGATAAAACATTCTCTTTCACAGCAGAAGAAACTTTACTACTAGAAATGAATCTAAGAAAAGGCAGCATTCTTTGTGCTTCCTTTGTCTAAAAACATGCATTCAAACCCATGACTTTATGCAATTAATGTGTGGACTTTGCCAATGCTGCTTCATGTGCATCAAATAATGGGACAAAGCTCACAATGCTTATTTTATCACACTTACAGCTTTCTTAATATTGGGACGTGCATTTTTGCAAATACTCTGAGAACCACAGATGAAAAGAACCAGGTAACAGTGCAATTATTGATTACAGCAACTCCCATTATGTTAAAAATATTCTCCTTTCCTCTTCAGACACGAGTCTTTTTGGTTTTAGTTTTCATGCATTTTATAAAAATAACTAATTTCAGTATCTGCCTTGCATGTGTGTAACTCTGTTATCCCACAGCAATGTCNTATATTGTTATTGTATAACTGGTCTGCCTGGGAATTCTTTCTAAGCCTGCTGCTCTGCCAGATACTGCTTTTCACCTCTTGTTGGATGGCACAGCTATTCAGAATCCCACTACTGGTCCAAACACTTACACAAAACTCAACTTTTCCAAGAACCTGCAGAACATTCAGCACTTACTTTGCAATGGCTGCTCCTGCCAAGTGTAGGGATTATGTAACGAAAGCGACCCCTGAGTACTGTGCATTCAATGTGTTGTTGTAAAAGCAGATAAAACAGACGATACTTGAGGAAAAAATAAATTAGGGTCCTTCTCACAGCAATGAACTCAACTGCAAGGCATGAGTACACAAATATTCAGGCTAAGGCAAGTGAAAATGTTCAAAACTCAAGAGAACTCTTGATGGAATAGAAAACTAAGCAGAGAGAGGTACTCGACTGAGTGGTTCAATGCATTATTCACAACAAAGCCACAGCAGTAGCTAAGTTTTAGTTTGATCTGTATCAAATACAGGCTGTTTGCACTGACCTGACAAAATAGATTAAAACAAGTTTGAAAGTGTTGATGCATAATTTCCAATACCAGATTTTTTTATTTTAAAAAAATCACATTCACGTGTGTCATGGAGCAGCCTTTAACAGGAAGCATGTTTTCGTGGTTAACACCAAAAACTCCCAGGCATAACACAGAATTCCATATAACTTTGTATTAAAAGAGCCAACATAACCTTGGCAAACCAACTCACCTCCTGTCTCATCTGCTGTATGAGGAATTTCCCTGTTTTACAGAGAAGGCCACAGCTACATTTGCTCACACATGCAGAATGCAAAGATAGTTCAAAATCACTTTTTCAATACGAAATATTTTATTTTTTCCTGTAACCTTGACGCTACATCTCCTTTAATTCCAGTACACGAAAAATCCCTGTGTTAGCTCAGAAGCAGCTGTTGAGTGTTTCTGGATCTGTTATTCCTCTGCAGCACTGTGCATTCCCAATAACTGACAGGTCATAGTCTGGCCACTTTGCAGAACCAGCTGGCTGGAGTATCCAAAGCTTTGACAGAATTCTGCACAATGAGATGATAAATCAAACCAACAGGCCCCTTTTCCTTTTAGGAACTCTAGATCCATTCACCGTTATTTTTATAGGAATAGTTTTCCCTGAATTATGTAACTATGGAGGGAACAAAGCCATGAAGTCAAAGCCAAATGGCTCCAAGACTCACGATACCAAAATGTGAGTTCTTTATAGGTTACAGACAGGCTTAATTGTTGAAGTTAAAGTCCAGTTTGAAGCTATTTCACCCTTGCTTTCAAATCTGTTAACAACTTCTCACGGGATATGTTATAGACAGGGTAGGCTTCCATGATTAAAGAGGAAGTTGTTAATTGTAGCATAGTAAGTCCATGAAGATAACCAAAAGTTATTATAGTTGTTAATTGTGTTTTAATTAGGTTAATTGTTGTTACATTGGGGTGGGAGGCCCATTGTTGAAATTGTTACGGGTGTAATGCGTGCATGTAACCACTGGGTGGCGCTGGTATGGGCCTCTAAGGGGGAGGGAAGCAGCCAGAACTTTCCGCAAGGAATTAACATAGAGGGATACCAGGGCAGAAGATCATTGGTACTGACATCCGACCAATAGCAGCAAACCCCGGACGGCGATTGGATTACAACGAGCCAATGAGAAGGAAGACATCCTAGACGAGCCAATCACGTTCTAGACAACGAGCCAACCAAATCAGGGATTGAAAAATGGACCAATCGAGACCGTGGACCGCGGTATATGAACTGTGCCCGTGCTTTCCACGGGGTCCTCCTTCCCTTCTCGGTTTGTCTCCCCGCGCGTAAGCCTCTGTTTTTGTTCTGTTTTTGCTCTGTTTTTGCTGCGGAGGTTTTGGGCTTATCCTGATACGTGCCCCTGAATGCCCTTTAATAAATCTTTCCAAAGTTTAACGGAGCGAGACCGTTCATTTTTCACAGGGTACAGAATGTTCTAATTTACTACTTGTTCCTGTGTCTGCTAACAGTAGGAAATAAAAAAAAGATTTTTTTTTTCCTTCTTTTTTTAAAATTTGCTTAGTCAAAATTATTAAATGTAATTGTGAACTAGACACACAGAGTTGTATGTTTCAGAATGAACACTCTTCAGTGACAATGTCTTACTTTCATCTGCAAAGTTTACTACTATGGAAAAAAAGGTGATACTTTTACAAATATCCTTAAGAATTGTTAAAAAAATTTTCCTTTTCATAGGTTTATACTTAAAAAAGACTTTCACAAATCTCCCACTTGAAAAACACTCCCTAAAAAACCTCCCCTATGCTGCATGGAGGAGTAAAGACGAAATGCAACTTGTAAATTTCATTAGACAGAGATACAGAATCACAACTGTGCTAAATGTCTCTGCTGCAAGATTTGCATGTCTGTGTTTGTGCTCTTCTAAAGCTGGCCAAGATCAACAGTAGCAAACACAAGTTATTCCATATTCCTGATTTCTCAACTACCCTCTACCACCTCCTGTGTTCAGCACTCACTAGACATTCCTATTTCTCTGGGACTTTCCTGATTGCTTTCACATCCTTTTACACTTTATTCTTTTCTTTGCCGCCTTCTGCCACTCCTCATTATCTTGCCCAAATTGGGCAGGTGTCTATAAATGTGACTGATTATTTCTAAAAGCCTTTTGTTAAAGGAGAACACTCTGGAAAGTGTAAGAGCAATTATTGAGGCTGTTTTTTTCCTGATTTTGGACCAAGATGTTCCACCAAACTGTAATTGCTGTTCCATCAGACCCCTCACGCCCCATCCCTTCTTCACAGACATTTAGGGCCAATCTTGAGAGAGGCAGCTGAGTGAAAGCTATCAGACTAATTTCAACAGAAACGTGTGGGGAATTTTATATCTGTGTTCTTTCTAACAGAGCCAAGGTGTTCTGAGCAGTGCTGTGAGGAAAAACCGAGGCCAGGCACAGAGCAGTAACTTCTCAACAAAAGCAGTGGCAAGTGCAGAGCTAATGAGCTTTTTCCAGCATTTTAAAGAATCTCAGTTTAAGAACCTCACAGATCTTCCTAAAGTAATGCAAACTCAAAGAGGTTGGCTGTTTTTTATGTGACACACACTTTAAAAAATGGTAGTATAATAGTAACACATATTGTAGCTTTCTTGACCTTTTTTGGCACTCATATTGGAGTAAAGTTAGCAGAAATGGCTTCTGCAGCTGCACCTACAGTGATGTGGCAGTTGAGAACTGTCTTCATGTAACAAAAGTTACATGTCCGAAGTGTCTGCTTTTCTAAGTTGATCTCAATAGAAATTTAACACAGGATAGTGGTGTTTTACCTCTTGACCTTCCTCTTCTATTATTGCCCACAACACAACCTTGGAGGTGGCAAAAAGCTGAATTGTCACCATAACTTGGTTCAGAATTCATCCCTGTAACTCAGACCCTGAGCAAGGCCTACACTCAGGAAGCAATTTCATATTTTTTAGCCGCCCAGACATTTTTCCTCCCCTTGGCCTGTCAGTGAAGAAGCTGAGCTCGTGGTGTTCGTGTGAGGATGGTGCAATCTGACCATGTACATACAATTTCAAAGATAAAATGTTCACCATCTGTATTAAAAACCAAGCCTTTAAAATTGATGCAATTCTCTAGGGAAAACATTTATTCAACTGCTTTACAGAGTAAGCCAATTAAGGCCAAATATATTACTTGGAAATAGACAGGCTTTCACTGGGTACAAATATGAGCTGGCTTAACAGTATATTGTATACAAAATGTTCTTTGAAAGCATCTAAGAAAGGTAAAGGCGGAACAATATAAGCTGAAAAACTGCTTCTTTAAGGCAAACAAAAAGTATTTGTTTATTCTTTGTTTCTTATAAAAGTATCAGTACCAAAATATTTTCTTCACAATTACTTCCATATTTCTAAATAAAGATTTAAGATTGTGTGAGCATGGATGGAGGATATTTATAGCCACAAAAAAAATCAGACACCACTGAAAACTTATATGAGAAACAGTGAGCTCATGACATCAAGAAAGCATTTGGACTTAGAAGTGTTTAGAAAACCCAGAATAGCAAAGCAAGTGATACACACATCATTGTTTTCCATAATCAAACTACTCACAACTGTAACTACGTAGAAAAAATTACATAATTACATATAACAGATGAAGTTTGGAAGCACTGGAGTAAATCATGTCATTGAAACTGCTGAGATGATTTCATGTGGCGAGTGCAGTACCTGATCTAAAACCCACTGAAGCGACTTGAAATTTTTGTCTGTGGTTCTTCAACTGGCCACGAATTTCATTACTCTTACGTAAAAAGCAGAAAGATGCAGCATAGAAAATGAGAATTCAGAATTATTTAGCAACGACTTCAACTAAGAGGGCATGGATTTGTGCTCTTTTTCAGCAGCTCACTGTTATGTGCTGTAGAGACTACTTGGTATCGCTCCTGAGAACTATATACAGACACCAAACCAATGAGGTGTTAAGTATCCCCTAAACACATGCCCCAAAAAACATATGAAATACAGAAGGTAGTCCCTCTCTGGATTGAAATGCATATATAACACACGTTACGCTGTCAACATGTTTATATTACTAATATAATAGAAATAGCTAAACAAATATCCCCTTTAGAAAGAATACTAACTAACTAACTCAGCAAATGCCTGGTAAGGTGTCACATTACAGCACGTTCCAGTCAAAAAACTGTAATGCTGCCTGGACCAGTCATAAATACATGCTTGTTCTAAGAATCATCCTGGAAATCACATATTAGCTAAAAACTGCAATTGCTCACTTCCACTCCTGGAAATCACCTTCGCTTCTCAAGAAGTAGAAATGGTTTAGAGTTAAAATTACAAATCTGTGTTGCTGAGAATTGGAATGCGCCGCCTTCACTTCAATCCTAGAATCAACCCCAGCATTGCTTGGTGTGAGGGTGTCACCGCTGTCACACGGTCCTGGGTGGCAGCTGCTGCTTGTACATCCCTGCCAGGGCCTTGGCCGCGCTGTAGATCATCTGCCGGCGGGACATGCCGGTGAACACCGCGTGCCAGTCCGTCCTGTTCACGTTCAGCACGCTCTTCTCCAGCACCTCGCCAATGGTCACCAGCAGGCCTGACCACCTCAGGTTGTAGTCCTGAGGGGTGAGACTCTTGGCCTGCGTGAAACCGTTTGAGAAGTGATTACTGAAACTGTTTGGAATTAAGAGATTTGCTTATATCTTCAGCATTAACCAACTTTTGCAAGAATCATTTCTTTTTTCAACAGACCTAATGTGGCAAATTAAAGGGTAAGAGAATCAAATTTCAGCCTGCCCCATAATTTGCCTAGCCAATTTTTTGGATTTCTATGTATCACGATCCAAGCAACATCTGAGGAGTACAAATTAAAACAGGATACTTAAGAAAGTAAAGACATACTGCTATTATTAGGAAGCAGTTTTGCTTTTTAAAACAGCCAACAGATGCAATCAATAAAAATATCTATTTATACAGTATTATTCATCCCCAGCCTGGATTGATCCTGGGGCTGCTCTGATCCATGGACAGCACCAGCACTTGGCCTTGGTTAAACCTCATGAGATTCTCATGGATCCATTTCTCAAGCATCCCTCTGGATGGCCCTGTTGGTGTCACCTGCAAACCTGCTGAGGGTGCCTTCATCCCTCTATGTCATTAATGAAGATATTAAATCACACTGGTCCAAATATGGATCCCCTGAGGGACACCACTGGTCACTGATACCCATCAGGACATTGAGCCATTGACCAGCACCATTCAACCAATTCCTTATCCACTGAAGAGTCCACCCATAGAATCCATCTCCAATTCAGACTGGGGGACCATGTCCAAGACTTAAAAGTCCAGATAAATGACATCTGTAGCCCTTCCCTTGTTCTGCAGTTGGAACCAGAAGGGGAACAGTGGGGGAAATATCACTGCATTTCTCTGGTCTGATGCTCAGCCTGGGCATCCTTCCTCATACAGATTTAAATTTGGGTTAGTCTGTGTCCAGTGCATGTACAGCAGATCAAGTTCATCGGTGTGTTACAGTCTTCCTGAAACTACTGTCTTGCAACAGTAACAGCATATATAAGTTTTTTAGAATATGCAGAATCATTTGGGTTGGCAAGAGGCCTTTAAAGATTTTTTTCCTGTCTTCCTCTGCTGTTTTTGGAAAGCATTTTGTAAAACTAGAGAGAGAGAGCCATATTTCTCCTTCTGCCACTCATCAGCTTTTCAAAGCTGTGAGAACTCAGGAAAATAAGAACTAAAACCAATCCCACAAATGCTCACTTTATTGAACATGGTGCTACTGAAAAAGAAAACAAAGTTACTATTTGTTCTCCCAAGACAACATCTGAGAATCAAACCCCTAACAGTTTTGGTTATAAATTCTTCATGGAAACATTTATTTTAAAAGAATTTTCAGATCAGAGTTAACTAATGCATGACTCATATCTGCTGTCAGGCAACATGCAGTGACTGGAGTAATTCCCAGTCTGTGCCCAAAGAAAAATAAACCACCTCATGAAAAACTTCTACAGGTGATATTTCAGAACTGCACACTACTGCAGTTCATCCCACTATTTCCAATTGGATGAACCACAGTATTTCCAAGATTTAAATCTTCTGATTTCAGAATTTTTCATTTCAGAATCCTTGTCAGAATAGCACATTGAAATCAGCCTTGTCTTTTAGGTGGAACTCTGTATGTTCTAAGGGGACTTAAGTCCAAGCATTGATCTGGAAAATAGGAATCTTTTGTTTTTAGGAATGAGTTTTGTTTTTAGGAATGAGTTTTCAGAGAGTACAGTATGCTGCCTGCTTGGTTAGTATTTCTTCTTCTTAAACAGGAAAGTAAAACTTGTGCTCCAAAGTTACAGATATTGCAGAATGAGACTCTTGACTGAGAAAAGTTTTACTATAAATGCCTAAAGATTAATTCATAAATAAGATGCAAAAATAGTTTGTATCCTCATTTCATAAATGAAAACATTTAAGTGCAGTGACTGCCAGTAAGAAATGGTATCATAAATAAAATTAAAACTTCAGTCTTATGTCTCAGCTGTTACTTGTTACGAAAACTGAAAACTCACCTGCTGAACATATTGCAAAGGCACTGGTGTCGCTTGGGTAAATGCTTCCAGGTGAATTCCATGAATTGGATCCTCAATAATCAAACATCCAATGTCAAACCACCTGCAGTGATGTGCAAATTGTTTTATTTCTGAGTGCTGAGTACCACTAATTTGAAAACCAAACTGTTAGAAGTTGAATCATGAACATTTTACGAGCTCTATTACAGCTGAAGTAATTATGTAATCATGAGACTCATCAAGTCATTGTGGTATTTTTCAAGTGAAATTTACATGTGTCAGTTTCCATATATCTATCTATATCTCATAATAGTGTATGTGTATGCATGTGAAATACATAGAAATAAAAATTACATGAAACTAACAAATCAAGAAACAAAGAAGGCTGGTGGGGTGGGTGTGTGGGCAGAAATAATCCCTTGGCCACAGTTATTCTGCTACAGTTTTCATTCAAAGAACATTTCTCATTAACCTTCCCTAACAATTTTTAAGAAAATAATATATTTATCATTCATGTCCAACATTCGGAAGGTTTTTTGGCAAGCCTAATGCTCTAACAATCATTTATAAATTTATTCAGAGAAACATTTCTGCCTGTCTGGGCAACATAAGCTTCTTAGTAAGAGTTTAGTGGAGCCAGACAGGAAGAAGCACTTCCATCATGTTTGTAGAAGTGAAAAGAGTACTGGAATGCTCTCAGTTGGAACTATTAAAGACTGCTGAGAAAGCCTCATGGTTAAATATAACTTGCTTCCAATTAATAAAGAAATTACTGGTATTTTTCCAGTCTTCTAATGATGGCATTTTTGTACATGTCATAGGTTTTATTTATTTTTTTGACAGATACTCTAGTTTTGCTCTGTTTTTAAAGGTATGCTTAGTGTATTTAGTGCAATATGAATGAGGAATTTTCTAAAGTAAATAGAAGTAGGAAGAGTTTTAATTTTTGTTTAGTATTTATTTCCATCTAGTCTGATTTAGATGTTTTATTGTCTTTTCACAGAGGAGTAACTATGACATGTTATTGATAGTGGTGGGTGGTTACTTGAAACTCCTCTCCTTTGGACATGCACAATAGAAGGAAACTAAGCTTGCATCAAGAAAAACTCAGCATTGTCCTTAATGTTTTGGAAATTAATTATAAAGCCGCTTCAAGAACTGCCTGTCACAAAATCAAGCTGGAATGTATTTCTGAAAACCATTTTTATGTGCAGTGCAAGTTAAAAGCAGTAAATAGATTCTTAGTGAAAGTAAAACAGAAAATACATTATTTGATAAAATCATATTATTCTAAATGCCAGAGTATCTCCCACTTTCCATTCCAATACAATATTGGAGACAAGGAAGGGAGGATGCAGACAAGAGTGCACAAACTATTAGCCAAATTCCAGATTTTAATTAATTTTTTAAGTTCACTTCACTCTGTTTTTGTATTGTGAATCTGGAAAAACCTGACAAGGATTTTTTTATATTAAAGTCTCAAGATGCCTGGACAAAAAGCTGCACATCATCACCAAAACCGAGCCTGCCAAAATACTTCAGACAAACCCTCTTCTCTCCTCTGCCTAAACTGCCACCAGCTCCTTACAGGCTTGGAGTCAACAAGGAATATTCCCAACATGCCGCCACCCTCCTGGAATAAATTCAAGGTTCTCACTTGTCAGGAAGCAGTTCCTCAATGAAGTTTTCCACTGACACAGCAGGCTGCTTCTCGTGGATGACTCCTGTCCGGCGCAGGCTGTCTATCCTCTCCTGGGCTCCCTGAGTGGCAACACAAGCTGTTAGACAAAACTCTGAACTGCAGCTTAGTGCAATGCTTTCAGATTAATACCAAAAGAACTCTAGAACACACTTTTTGAAATGAGTCAATAGGGAAAAAAACCCCAACAACCCAAACTCGTGAAAGGCCAAGAATCCCAAACAGTAACAAACCTACGATAAAGCTAGTTAAATATTTCTATGTTTTTTATTTTCCAAGAAAAATACCCAGAATTCCTACCTTGTAACTGTGACAAGTTTCACTATCAGTTAAAGCATGAGTATATATTTGTGTTACTTAGACATTGAAGACTTCTTGGCTTTAGAGTCTTTAAGAGCTTTGGACCAACTTTGCAAGGGCAAGGGAAAGAATCCATTTGCTGTGGTACATATCCAACTAACACGTAGGAGTTATTCCCTTGAAAACTGTTATCACTCTGGAGTTGTAATAGAGATATTCAGCATACTGCAGTGGCTAAACAAGTAAAGGAACACGCACGTTATTCTGCTTTATCTCAATATAAAATTGCATCAGATAATACACAGCTACAAGGACAGGCTTTATTCCTCTGCCACAACAGTGAGGGGGAAAGACATTGTTTTTCATGCATTTTTGCTTACATTTAGTAAACAGAATAAGAAATAGCTGTTTTCAGGATTTTCAGTTATTGGCCAGAACTGGGGAAACAACCTTTGCTAACCCTTCCTCTGGGGCAGCACAGCGATTTGCTGCACAGTGAATTCTTACTTTTCAAACAGAACTCAGCTCTCTTCAGGAAGAGCCCTGACAAGTGTGGATCAAATTGTCTTTGGTCTACAGAATCAGTGGGGAGAAGAATCAATCTTGAAGAATCTCTTCTAATTTCTAACATTCTCAACATGATGTGCTGGTAATGCTGGAACATTATTCAAAAATGCCTAATATACTTTGAAACTACAGAAATACCACAATGTATGCAAGATGTGATGGCAATCAATGACAGTATAAGGAAATTGACATAAATGGCATAATACACTGACATAAAGACTCTTCATTTGCTGTGAATGTGTTTGCAAAATCCCTCAAAAATATTCCAGAGAGCTTTAAACTGATCTAATGATCCAGATTGAGAAAAAAAACTCCAAACAACAAACCAAACCCCTTAACCCCCCAAAATAACAACAAAAACCAAATAAAACCCCACCAAAAAAACCCTCAAAGAAAATGTTTACCTATCACAGAAACTGACCTTCACTTTACAGAAAATGAGATCTTTCTGGGTGAATTTCTCTTTGCTACTGTTATATATGAACTTACTTTTAAGCCTGCAGCATAGCCCACAGGCTGGGGTGCAATGTTGGACTGTGCAGCCTCTCCAGTCACAACAGCCATCCCAAAGACTTCTTGAAAGGCATCCCGAATTGCTGCAACTTTCACCTCTTTATTAGAAGTAACCACTATGTCCAGCTCTCCCCCGGTTCCTGCAAAATAGTTTTGTAAGGTAATCTGTAAAAAAATACATCCACACATGTAATTTTCCTCCTTCCCATTGTCAGACAGTTCAAATACAGTCTACAACTCAGCAACGTTCTCCACCTGCTCTTCTCTTTCTCATGCACTGGACAATAGTTCTTCCAAGAAGCAGAAGTCACTTAATTTAGGAACTGAAAATCAGGGATACATGGATGAAAGACAGGCAGCAGGAACTGACCTATTTTCAGGTTCAGCACCTGAAAAAAAATCATACCACTCATTCAAGATGACAATTCACAGAGATTTAGGAAAAAAGGATGTTTTGGTGTTCTGGGAAGCAGCAAGGAATGTTGGTGTGACACACAAACTCTTATGAATGGGATCAAGAACACTGATGCAGGTCATAAAATCCAGTGAACAGCTGCCAAATTACACAAGATTTGAAAGAAAGGCTCTCATTACTTTGTAGTTGTCCTTGGAAAGTGAACTTCAGTGTAATTTTATTGTTTTTTTTAGATATTAAATATCTCTGGAACCAAAAAGCTTGTACACAGTTCTGAGTGTTTTCCATAGGTGGTATCGCCATAAAGAAGCAGGAGATTTCACTAAGCCTTTTCAGAATGAAACAAAACAATTCATGGATTAAAAGGAATCTAAAACTACTCTAAAAAACTCAATCACACCTCACATCTGTCACAGCTGCATCACTTTTATTGCGCAGAAACACATCATAAAACTCATCCCTGTTGTGAGAAGCTTTCTCAAGAACAGCTAAATCTTTTCTCAGATGTGGAATATGACATCTCTGATGCCCGAGATGCCCACCTAACACCAGAGACTAGACAAGAATAAGGGAATAAAGGTAGGTATTTATTTGAAGGCCTTCAAGGTACACCTTGGGCAGTCCAGAGGCTCCACCCAAGATGGACCCCGAGTCACGAGTTCTTCACACTTTTATAAGTTTGGTTCATTTGCATATCAGGGTTAATTCTCCAATTAAAACTTCAGTTAATGATGTAAGTACCCCAAGTTTGCCCCTCCTCTTCAGAGGCCTTAGTTTACATATTTTGGGCCTGGGACAATCGAGGTGTCCTTGGAGAGCAAACCCAGAGAAGCTTTGTTGTGTCTGACCAGCATGAGAAAACAGCAGCTACCAGGCTACAAGAAACTTCAGAGTTACACACTGGGCAGCACAGGACTTGAAAAATATAAAAGTTAAAACCTAAGACATCACCTAAGTAAACTGCATCAACCACATGAGCTTACAGAGTTTACAGTATTTATCTTGATTCAAGAAAAGTTTCCCCCTGATAATGGTAAGCCCAAAGCTTAAATTTTAATGAAAAAAATTTATTTTTTGGCTCGTATTACTCAGCACACCTCAGTTACAGGAATCATCTTATTTTTATGAATAATCACCAGATAGACCAGAACAGCAGTAAAACATATGATTTTGGGATTTTAGGGTAATTTTTTGTCTTTTTATTTATCAGTTGCTTTGCTGGATGGAATTAAGTGTACAGATCACTGAACTTTGAGCAATTGTTTTAAACACTGTGCACCTATGGGTCTCAAAATAATTGAGAGTATCTTTTTTCATTGATTCCTTCTCGATAGATATCAATTTAACATAATTAAACAAGTGCTTAAAATTGACTGCAGGCTTTTAGTGAAGTTAGCCTTGCCTGAGTGCTCAGGAACAGAAATACTGTTAAAGAGCTTTTAATGAAGCTAAAAACTAATCCATAAAATATCAAGTAAATTACTGCATAACAACTTTAAGAATGGCAACTGCACCCCGTGTTTGGTTGCAGAATACAGAACATATTCTTTTGTATTAAGGGTCATCAATATCAAAAGCATATCTTTGTTCATCAAAGATACTACAGAACTGAAATTTAGATGTTACATGGGTTAAAAGAAACCATTTGTGACAAGATGTAGTAATATGGTGTAGTGGGTGGAAAAAAACCTGAGTTGATAGACAGACTTGTAAGCCAATCGCTTCTCGTGATTTCGCATATCAAAGCCCGCACAGCCGCGGGAAGGGGGGCTTTTGGTTT
>VWZW01001154.1:186472-201383 GCA_013397115.1 Edolisoma coerulescens | reverse complement strand
GGCGGAATCTGTTTTTGCTTTCTAACAGTTTGGAAACCACGCTAAGCAGAAGGCACCTCTTATCCTCTCAAACATGGAAGAGACTTTTAAAGACTGTAATACTGACCTGAAATCACATGTTTGTTATCTTTTTTTGTGCGGGTTAGAAGAAGAGGGGAGTGTTTGGAAGAGAAAGGGGGGGGGTTTGTTTTAAGTTCATATTATTTTCTTTTACCTTTAATTCTGTTAGTAATAAACCTGTTTATATTCTTTAAAGTGTTGAGCCTGCTTTTTGCCCACTCCTAACTTCTTACCTCACAGAGAGTAAAGTCAGCGAACAAAACTGTTACACTTAATTAGTGTTTCCGCCCAGTTTCGAAATTAAAACCCATGTCATATGGAAACCTAAAATGTAAGAACTAGAGGCACTCTGGTAAACTCAGGGGCAGAACTGTTACATCAAGTTCAGTTCTGACACCTGAATGTGAAATTTCATTGTACCTTGTGTATTATAAACTGAAATGACAGTTCCATACTTAATCTGAGATTCCCTGTTGTCTTTTGTTATAAAAGCACTGTTGTTTATGCTTATGAGGTGACCATTTCCCGTGCAGACAGAAATTGTGTGTTCCAGGAGCGCAGCTCAGATGACATCTTCACAATGTGCCAATGAAAACAGTTCAGCTCTTGTCAATAAAGAGATTACAGAAGTACCGTTTGCTCAGATGACGAAAAAAAGAAAAAAGAAAAAAGATTTCAACCAGCTCCTCCAGAAGCTTTGGTAATTTCAGGTTTTGCTATGAGGAAAGTGAAACTCCTTTGGCATTGCAGTAGTGAAGGGTGAGCAGAGAGGAGAGGGGCCACTGTTGAGGACGTGGTTTTTGCTGATCCCAGAATACATTTCTAGAAGGAAGTACATGCTACGTTTACAAACCTCTGCCCCATTTCCACAGCCTACAACTACAAAAACAATGCAGTGCCTAAATGGCCAAGATGTATAAAGATGCTTCCCCTTCCAACAGGGCTTTAGAGAACCTTGAGGTAACGATTGACTTAGCTTACTCAACCTAAATCCTACAAGCAAACCATTTTGTTAGAATTACTTCCTCCTCCAGATAAAAGTTGATCTGTCAATAAATACTGGGTCAAACTATCCAGGATATTGACAGATCCTGTTTTTAAAAAGGGACAGTCACGACTGCAATAGAAACCTTAAATGCACTTTGCCAAATTGTGCATAATCAACATTTACTGAAGCTTTGCACTGCATCCTGCTACTCTTCAATACCTTTAGAAGGCATTGCTGGCTGGCCTCACTGGTTTTATTCCCACTCTCCTCTCACTAGACAGCTGCTGGGATATCCTCCCTTAAATGTAAGACAATTAACTACTACTCAATAATTAGGTCATCTTCCCCATCCTCTGAACCAGTACAAAAGTGCAGCAATGTAGTTAGTTGGGTCACAGAACGGGTCCAGCTGAAACAAAAAAAGCTCAGGAAAACAGAATGATAAAAATATCGTTTTAATTGTTTCTTCTCAGTCTTAGCCATTTCCTGACCAGCTTTTTTCATAGGCAGAGCAAGGTCAATACTTGGCACACCTAGGAGGGAGAACTGCTTATCAGATTGCTAGAAAAAAACAAACCATGCCAAAAAAACCAAAACCAAACCACCACCTTGGACAAATGGTGCCTTTTGCTTCCTCATTTTAATCTCAGGTCAGCTACATGCAACGTGCAGTGTCCTCAAGTAAAACATAAAATGGTGAGTAACACAAAGCTTTTCTTTCCTATTAATTTTCAAGCTGTAACTGAAATGCTTCTACACTTTAAGTGTCTCTAGCATTTCCATGGAATACTTGATGGTTTATCATAAACACTTACTGATGTATGGAACCATGCCAGGATCCAGCGTTGTGATCATGGTCTCCACTGAATGCTTGGTTTTATCAAGAACAGACTTCACCATGGGATTCTCAGCTACACCCTAAATTTAAGCAAATATATTTCTATATTATCTTCTGGTTTGGTTTTTTTTTTCCTCCTCAAGAAATTCAGAATGTTACAGGTAAAAAAACAAACGAAAAATTAATACTAAGCTGCTCTGTAACATCTGCTGTGCATTACTCAGCACGAACACTGTAGGATATGACTATCAGTGCATGGCTTTTCTCTTACAACCTCAAGTTTAAGTATTACCTTCCTCATTAATGCAGAAACAGCCCCATAATCTTACAAAGCCAGGCGGCGCTTCTCCAATTAGCAGCCTGGCTGCCTAACTAACATAAAGTCATTAAACAGATGGTTCCTGAACATTGAGACTGCTTCTACCTGTGGAAGATGCCTGTATGTGTTCATTTGCCTAGCACAAATAGAATGAAATAATTAATATTTTTATACCAATCCAAAACATAAAGTTATTGCAATAATTATACAGAAATCAGCCTTGGAACTGCAATGGGACTGCTCAGGCATCTTCGAAAGATTGAAGAAACTGAAACAGTCCCATTTGATTCCAAACAATCTGTCAATTTTAGATTGTCATAGTTTTCAATATTACTGAGCTTGAAGGAAATCTGAAAGGTGCATGATTCCTTAGCAACACCAGAGGAAAAAGGGCATTTCAAATTACTTCAAGAACAGAAATAAAGATAACTGTGGCAACTACTCTATAAACTCTTCAACAGGAAATTCAGGATGCATTTCTGTAAAAATTATTGCATGTCCCAGATTCTGGCTAATCTTTAAAAAGAACAGACTCTGATGTGGGCTTACACACATCAAGATCTTGATGGTTTCAGTGTAATTAATGATTCTTCATTCTTTCACTGATGAAATTCTCAAGTGGTTACTGAACATACAGAGCACATGGAATGCTTGATACTTCAACCAAAATCTTTATTACTGGAGTCAGTAATACCTTCTCCATAAACAGAAACAGGACACCTTTTGGATCCTAGTGGCAACACTAAAATCTGGATGAGATTGGCTCTTCAATTAATTTGCAAGTGAAAGCTCTGGTACTCTAAAAAGGGGTACAGAATCAAGTTACAAGTAAAATGTTCTCTTCTAGAATACTGCCACCTACTGCAAATATTAGGAGGAATGTAATGACTGAAAGGAAAACGTTACTTAAAGGAAGAAGGAAGAGTGTTTTTATGATCATGAGAGGACATTTCTCCCTGAAAATGGCAGCATGACCACTCTGCTCCCACTGTACTGATGGAGAATTACTCTTGCTCTTTAAGACTGTATCACTGGAGTAAGGCAGCGCTCAGTGTGCCATGTCACACACAACTTTTTCTCCCAGGTTTTCATGCTTAAAAAGGATTGAAAATCCCTCAAAAATTCTTCAAGCCCACTGGGACAATAATCTTCTTTGTTTCCTTCACATTCAGTGTGAGATGGGACAGAATGTGCTGCTGCTCTTGAAGACAGCTCAGTGTTCAGGTACAGCCCTCAGATCTTTTTGCCACAATCTTCACAATGCTACTTAAATGTGGAATCTCTTACAGTTCCAGAATGCTTACAGGCTACTGAAATTCTACTAGTTGATGTTGCTGCTTATTTCCTCTGTCTGATTAGATTGCATCACAAGGGGTATCTGTTCTGCACTACACATTCCATGCCTTCTAGGAGAATAATCTTACAAAATACCATAGACACTTCTTCGTGATTGAAAAAATATGCAGTTTGTCTCTCCTTGAAAACAAACAAAATATAACTTGCTTGTTACAGAACAAACATGATTTGCATCCCACAGGAATCAAGCCCAGTAAATTAGGAAGTTATAAATGGGATATGCAAAGCATTCAGGTAAGGTAAAACAGACTTACCTTTTCCTACATACAATCTTTGTGACGTAAAAATTACCTTTCAGGCCTTAAAGGGGTTCTAAAATTTCATCTGGTTTAAGAACATATATGTATCTAATAAGTTCAGTCACACGTTCCTATCACAGCACTAAAAACTAACCTAGAACACCTGCATTTGTGTAGTCCCCTCTCTTCTACAAAGAGAAAAAGTAAAAGCATAGTTTCAGCAAACACCACTATTAAAAACAGCCACCTTGCACATGAGACTGGAAAAAATAAACGATTTACAGTAGCATGCATTTAAAGAGTAAGACACATCTTCCTATAGTCAGTACAAAATGGTAATTCGTCATGAAGGTAACAGACCTTTATAAACCATACCTTTATAAATCCCCAGAGTCCTCCAGCAGGTGCTCCAGTCTGGACAGCAGATACTCTGGGATCTTCATGCTCCTCAGGAAAAGTGATTGCAGAACCAGTACCAGGAGACAAAGATGATGAGAAAGTTGCCTGTTGAGTAATGGGATCTGCCAAAACCCCTGTAAGACGGAAAAATGAAACACAAGTATTTAATTTGTTACACTGAAGCAACATGCAATTGTTGAACAAGAAAATAGCAGGAAGAACAGGACAATTCCAGGCTAACTCACCTCGCTTCTTGAAGGCCTGAGAATAATTCTGCTTGCTAAAGGCTAGCAGCTCTAATGAATGCAGCCCTATCTGCTAACAGAACTGAGACTGCCTGTACATTATGTACGAAGTCAAACATTGATTTTTTTTCCTTATCACTCTAATTTTTAAAATTGTTCTTTTTACTGTATTTAAATTTTCGTAATTAACTCTCAGTAGAGAAAATAGAGGGATAAGTGTTGGTGTCTGAATAAAGATATAGGAATGTTCCCATACAACAGGGAAAGTAAGTCGTTTTCTAACACCAAGTGCTGGAAATTAATACTAGTAGAAAAAAGGAGGAAGCTTTACATATTTTAAAGGAAAACAAAAGAAACTAAATCAGTAGAAAAATAGAAGTGTGACCCTTTGCCCCATTACTCAAGTACCTATTTTAACAGATTTTCCAACACCAGCCTTAATTGAGAGTTATTTTTATTTTACGCTGCACAACTGATAGCTCTTTTTAGACATTTTCCTAATACAGACTACTTAAAAGAGATATCACCAATAACAATAAAAGCTTGGCCCAACTGCAGCTGAAGAGCCAAGTTTCCATTCCACAAGCTGAAAATGACATCAGCTCAGCAACCACAGCAACTGCCTGCATGGAAGGTATGTATTTTTAGCTATCCCAATGCAATTTCGTGGCTGGAAACAAGAAAATAGAAGCTGGTGTCATGTGATGGACAGCTTGTTAGAGACAGATTTTCAGAACAAAAACCTGAAAATTATGAGTTTACAGCCTGTGACTCTCATTTTGGGATATATGATGGTTGAAAGTGGCTCTCTGAGCTCAAGAAAAGTTGTTCAGCTGGGCTTTGCTGTGCAAGTTAGTAAAAATAAAAGTTCTCAAAACAAAGATTTTCCTGTGAACCTGCATGCCACCAGAACTTAGAAGTGGACTCTCTGTCCTATACCATGACTGTATTTTAAAGGCATTTATAATTTCTTCTGAGTACAACTACGTTAATTAAGTATAACCAGAAAAATAATGCAGCCACCCAAGAGGTCCTCCACCCTGTCCCACAAAGAGGAAAGCAAATAAACAAAGGGTTACCTGTGACTGGAGGTGCAGAAAACGAAGGCATCAGTGGGCTCTGAGGTGCTCGGCCAGCGTGACCTCTGGTGATATCATAGGTGGAAGATATGGAAAACCCTGAAATGGGTGGACCAGTGGGAGGTGCAGGAAGACCAGGGCCAGCAGCAGAGCTCAGTGGAGGAGGAGGAGCAGAGAACTGGGACATGGGGGTGCTGAAAGCTGGAGGGGCAGCAGGAGGTGGGACAGGGCTTTGGGGTGGTGCAATCGTAGAAACAGTTGCAGAAGGCACAAGTGGAAGAGAGGCCGAGGTCATCATGGGAGGAGGAACTGGGGACACTCCAGCTGGCAAGGGTGGTGAGTAGGCAGGGGAAGATGGCATGCTTGGTGTGGCAAGGGGGCTGGAGAAAGCTACAAAAATAAGGGGAAAAAAAAAAAGAGAGGGAAAAAAAGAATTTTAGAAGCCTTAATCTCAGAGATTCGGTTATGTAATTGTGCAGACATTTCACAAATAATTTTTGAACCTGTCTGGGTTTTTTTCCTTCGAAGTGAATTTGAAACTTCAGCTTGAGTTTTCGTACAGCACCAATGGCACTCAGTCCTTGGTGACAGTATCTTGTAAGACACATCTCTTCTTCTTGCACAACCCTACTTGTCATTAGCTTCAGAAGATGAGTCAACATCTGACTACCGAGTTTACAGCAGCTGAAACCTGCCTCAGAAATTTCTGCCTAGTTCTGTTCTTCCTGAATGACTGCTGCATCAGCTGATGATGCAGGAAGGGCTCGTCTTCAGGAATTAAACACACACTCCTAATGTTTGGGAGGGTGGGAGTTGTTTAAGAGGTGTGGCATTCTAAAATGGACTGAACATAAGGCAGCCCTCTCTTCTCTGGCATTCATCTTCCTGATCTCTCTGCTTTCCCTGCTCCAGTCAGATCCTCAGCTTATCCTTGCCTAAGCCAATTTTCCTCTCTATAACCAAGTTTAGCCAGGAAACTAAGTAAGAAAAACAGAAATTTCCATGTTTGATGGCAGTAACATGTTGGACCAGCTTAAGCATCTCACTGGCCTCAGCCTAAACACCAATCACAGTCAAATGATATGTAAATCACACTAATGCAATGGTCTCAAACTTGGGTCACACACACCCATGACTAAAAAAACCTGAGCCTCCATTCCCCCATGTATGTTTATTTATATATCGTTTACATGCACCACTGTACCAGTATGTTGTGTATATTACAAAACATACACAGCAAAAAATTAAAAATTATGAGGTAAGGGCAAATGAAAAAAAAATTTCCTTAGAAGTAAAAAACATTTTCTGCTTCCACTAAAAACTGTTTTGATAATATACTATCAATATAATAATAGAGTTCATTAATAATGGTTAACACACTATATAATACAATCATCGATAGTGACTTTTTAGGGTGATCAGTGCAACTGAAGAAACCTCATTTTACATCTTGGTTTAACACCTCATGATGCAAGAATTTGAAGGTTTGGTTCTACATTCAGACAGCTCTGATACTTGGGTTTACAGGCTGGAAAAGACACCTCACAAAGAGCCACATGGAAGAAGTGCCTCGTTGGCTGTGCTTGCTGTACCATGCTATTCATTTTCCATGCCCACCTATAAATCATGCAAAAGCTTTCTTTGAAATTTAGCTGGCAAATTTTCATCTTCCCTCATGTCCATCAACTGTCCTTGAAAAATGAATGAGCTGCATTTTCGTATTTTTAACGAGTGCGTTCAAATCCCACGGAAACTGTTTGGAAGATGTTACACAGACAAGGAAATTCTCTTTGCAGGCTGATGTCTAAACTGACAGTTTTTAGGCAACACTTGCAGTGGTTTTGGCTGCAGGAATGGATAATGATGGAAGTATTTCCAAATATCAGTTCTGGAAATGGTTTCTCAAAAACATGACTGTCTTACAAAAGTACTTCGTGTATCACTCCTTGTTGAAATATCACCTTTACCCAGAAGGGACAAATTATGAGTGCACATTTTTTTGAATATATCAACTACATAGTACACTGCTGATAGCCTCTTGTCATCACAGAAAACATCAGCAAAGCTGTCACAATCTTGTAAAAAAAAGTTCACGTCCCCATTAAGTTCAACATCTTTTTTACAGACTTTGCCACTGGTGGCCAGCAAACCTCTGTGCCATAGTAAAAAAGATCTTTCATGGTCACATCCCAGAACAAAATACAGTAAAAAATCTACTATTTAAAGGCCATTTTTATAAAATTAACCTCATAGATGACATCCTGTAGCACTTCATGCACTTCTGGCTCTGGTTGTTTTGCTTGTCCATGAGTGAGGGAGTGCACACATTTCATGTGTGGTAATATCTCTGCAACCCTACTCCAGAATCCATTTTTGTCCTAGCTAAAGGAACTGCTCCATCACAAGTCACACTTCCACAGTTTTAATTAAAAAAATTGCTTTTATTATAGAGCTCATTTAATGTTGTGGGCAGATCTTCTCAGTATATTCCTCCTTTAGCATCTGACAAGAGAGATTGCACAAGTCTGACTCAAAATACCACAAGTGCCAAAAAATTCAGTATGTGGAATTCAAATATGGTGTTCAGAATCTTGAAAAAAATCAGAAAAAGTGCTCTGATTACCAACCAAAAGTGAGATCTTAGAGCACCTTCCAGTACCCAAAGGGGCTACAAGAGAGCTGGAGGGTCTTTTCACGAGGAGATGGAGTGACAGGATGGGGAGAGTGGCTTTAAACTGGATGAGGGCAGATTTAGGTCAGGTATTGGGAAGAAATTCTTCCCTGTGAGGCTGGGGAGGCCCTGGCACAGGGTGCCCAGAGAAGCTGTGGCTGCCCCTGGATCCCTGGAAGTGTCCAAGGCCAGGTTGGACACTGGGGCTTGGAGCAACCTGGGACAGTGGAAGGTGTCCCTGCCCATGGCAGGGGTGGGACAAAATGATCTCTAAGGTCCTTTCCCACCTGAACCATTTTGGGGTTCTGTGAGTATTAAAACACAAGTGATGATTCAGGTTTATCACTATCCCCTAGAGGACTGTAAATCTGTTTTAACTCCCTCCTGTGCTGCCCTATGCACTGTAGTGGAAGTTATTCTTTCCCTGGCCCTGCATCCTTAAAAAATAAAAGTGCATCCACATCACTTCCTGAAATAGTTTCAAGAATAAAAAAAATGCTTAAAATATTCTGTGTGGTATCAGATGTATTACAGATAAGAAGCCCACTTCCATGATTAAGAAACAATTTAAATCCTTCCAATTAGCCTGGAGAAGAGAACTGCAATTATGCTGATTGCAACTGTTTTTGTAGTGCTTCAAAAGACATGAATAAAGGTTTCTGTACCTAGTGTGACAGGTGTAGCAGCAGCAGCCACCCCTGCTGTGCTCGGAGGGGGTGTGCCAGGTGGAGTCGTTTCTATCCCACTCTCTTCCATCATTTTCCTTCAGCTACAAAAAGCTGTGAGGGAAAAATAAAAATAAAGTGCATCTTGAGAAACAAGGGGAAAAGATTTTAAACAAAAATGCAAAGGCCGCAACAGAGTTATTCGCGTTCCTGAACAGAGCAGGTAATTCAAATGCCAACTTTAGAAAAAAAAAAAAAAGAAAACCACTGACTTATCTCAAGCACAAAATTATTCAGTGTGTCCCCCTTCTCCTGTATCTTCCCTTTATTTTTAGCACTGTGATAATACCTCAAACTCCAAGACTCTTTCTAAAAACCTTATTGTGCCTGCCCAGCTACAGCTTCCAAAACATACTGGTGGAACTTAGAAGAGTAATAATAGAGAGCTAATTACATATCACAAACCCCATATCCCATTGCAAGAAAAACTTAACTACAGGGTACAATTCTGCTGCATTAGTGGGCTGTGGTAGTGCAAACCAGGACCTGTTACTTCCAGCATGAATCAAATTATAATGAAATTAATGTACGCCAAACAAGTTTTCCAGTACAGCCAATTCCTGTAAAATCCATACACCACACTTCTGTGGTTAACAGAAGTGGAAGTAATGGAAGGCTTTGGTTTTTATTTTGAAGGCCAGAAGAATCTTCTGACATATTTGAATAAACCTTTAAAATATACTACTTCTAGAAAAATAAACCTATATGCTTATTTAACAGTCTTAAATTAATGTAAAACGGCTTAGAAAAAGGAAAGTGGAAAAATTAACATTTTCATGGAACACCAGGTGATTTTCATTCTTCGGTGCAGTGGCAGCTTACAAAAAATCCTGCTTCCTCACAAGTCTGGTAAACTACCTGTACCACTCCCTGAGGTAGCAGTCCTTAAGGAACTTTTATTGAAACAAAATTCTTGTATAAAGTAATTATATATATGAAAAATAGATAGACTCAAAATATTTTCCACCATATCCATTACATCAGTGGCTACTGAGGACTGCCAGTTTATTCCCTTTAAGAATTTACAGAGGAAAAGGCTTAGATGATATGATGAATAAAAATACTCAATGTATATAAAAAGGAACTCCACTTACAAAAATACAGGGGTTTTCCTGTTTAAAGAAACAAAAGTAAAAATTCCTCATTCCCTCATCGCTGTTTCAAAGGTATAGACAACTCTTAGCTTAATGTGGAGGAAAAATTACTATTATTACCAAATTGAAAAATCCAGACAGCAGGATGTCAATGTCAGCCTTGACAAGTGCACTACAAGTTTCAAAAACAAACGAAAGCAGCAAAATCACACAGGAGAAACCACAGTCCCTCTGACAAATCAGTATGATTTGCATTAAGTGATTCAGGATTAAATGCTTCAGCCCAGCCAAGGAAAGCAAAGTAAAGGTGGCTTGTGTGCAGCACTCCTCAAGAAATTCTTATAACAGATGGATTTTGGGTTCTGAGCATCTCTAATTCACTTAAAGGCTTCTCTTCAGATGAGATGAAAGGGTCAGTGGGTGCCTGGTGGGGAACAGATTGTCCTTGCAAAGTACCTCTCATCCCTTAGAAAAGAAATGCAGAGTCGTCCATTGAACTTTGCTAAGTGCAAGAATTTGTAATATTAAGGTTTTGACTTTTAATCAATTTAAAGGAGTTTACATTCCTCTGCACAGAGATATTTCTTAAGTTAATCTTCCAGTTATACACTGCAAAGCATGAAAGAATTTTCCACTGTGCAATTAAAATTAAATCACTGACCAAAACCTAGGAACACTTTTTCAAGGTTCTTCCAATCTGCTGCTTGATTTCACCTAATGCCATGATTAAAAGCTGCTGCGAGGTGCTTACTACTTAAAATAAATTCTGTGGCCATGCAGAATGACTGGTAAAGTTCCACAGAGCAGCTTTCCAAAAACTCTGCAAGGATTTTTCAAAGCTTCAGAAACCTATTACAGTGGTCGTGCTGGGGCAAGGGAGGAAGGAACAACCCCCCAAGAAGTCACCTGACATCTGGAAAGTCAGGAATTAGTAGAAATGTAAATAACTCTGTAGCTGTTTTTTCCCTATTAACTCCGCAATAAGAAAGATTAAGAACAGAAACAGTAATCCCAAATGTGCAAAAAATCATGTCAGTTGCTGAAATATGACAAAAATCCCATATGGAACTGACTTAAATGATGCTTTGACTAATATGTAGCCTGCACAAACAACAGCTTTCTGTACACTGATTTTTCAACAAAATCCAGCTGTGGTTTGCAGGTACTGCATTATGAAAAAAGTAAATAACTTAAAGAAAAAAAATTCAGGGTAAAGACAAGGCATGGGAATAGACAAAAGGAAAGCAGAAAGTAAAATGGGTAACTTGAAGCTAACAGCTCATCGTGTTGAAATAACCCAGCACCCCACATTATTAAAATGACCCTACAGGATATATAGGAACATTAATGGCCTACCCAAAACCAGCTGTGTGTAAGGGATGGGGAAGCATTTGGGGAGAAAAGTTATAACTCTTCATAATCCAAGCCACAAACATGTAATTTGCAACAGAGAGCACCTGAAAACTCAGCCTAACTTCGCAAGGAAGTGACTTCTGTGCCTTCTTGCAAACTAGAATATTTTGGTTTACTAAACTGAAGGGGCAGAGGAGAAACCCAGAGACAGGCGAAGCAAAGCACATGGAATTAGGTGAAAACAATACCAGTACTGCCATCTAGTGATTTGTGACCAGAAAACTGCAAATTCAATAATGCCACGTTTTGGTAGAAGAAAATCCTGGTTTGTTTTTATATGGAAATAAAAAAGAAGGGATATGGAAAAGAGAAACAGAGAAAAACATATTTCCAGTCTTTAGTCCTCCTTAAACCAAACCCTTTAGGAAGGAGAGGCATGAATTTTTTTTGGCTTTGATCAATTATTTCATTAAAAAAAAGCCCTCTTCACTACAATGAAGACATTGTAGGGATGATGCTAAACCCTGATATTACACAAAGAAAATACAGTACACCCACAAAGCCTATCTCTAGAACTATTTCTACTGATTCTCACCAGCTGGACCTCATCCATTAACCTAAACCCAAATCTCAGCCATTAACCTAATTACCAAACTACGGAATGAGGCTGTGTATACTGAATGGAAAACCAGGCTAAAACTCTGACTGAAATTTTTAATTAGCTTTAGCTCGTGCTAAAAGCAGGAATGAAATAATTTGATTTAGAGACTAAAAGGCTTACCCAGGAAATTATGCATCTTTTCACTTTAGTTTAATAGAAAGTAATTACATTTGTGCTAATATTTTGCAATAACCTTAATGACTTAACCACACTTCAAAAGCATTCTTCAGGTTATTACTCTAAAATACAGAAATTCACAGCTAATGATAAGATTACCTACAAATGAAGATTAGCAAATTTCATGCGGATAAAAACACATTATCTAGAATCAGCCATACTGCAGAGTTTATACTGAGGTGTATTTTCAGTCATCTTTAATTGATCACTTCTTCTATTTCAGTAGGTGCTCCTGCTAATAAAAAAAAAAAAAGAAGCGAAAACAAAAAACCCAAACAAACAAAAAACCAAAAAACATAAACCCACAAAAAAGAAACCACACTATATTTAAGTACACTAAGAGGGGAAACTGCTCTCTAAATAGAGCCTAAAATGAAACATAACCACTAAGCTGGAACAGCGTTGAAATGCCACTAAACTTTTTGACTTTAATCATAGTAGGCATAACTTTTAATTAAGGTTTGACACTGCTGGCTGCAGACACTGCTCAAGGCTAAGCACATGCTGACAACTGTCCAGAAGAAGGTGCAGCTAACGTCAAACAAAATGACAACACTCTTAAAAAAAAAGAAACTAAAACAGAGCTGGACCCTGCTTAAAACTTACATCTGAAAAATCCCTTGCATTGTTTTTTCCCACTTTAGAAAGGGAGAGCACTAAGGGATAAAACTTCCTTCAGTCTCTGGTCTGGAAAATGCAGGCAGGTCCCAAAGGACACACCAAGTCTCAATGAAGCCAAAGAAAGAGCAGAGAGAGATCATCAGTTTAATCACCTCGTGTTGAACGACTTGTTCCAAAGTCCAAAGTCTTAAAGAGAGGTGATCAGGAGCGGGAAAAAACAGCAAAAAAACCTGCAACAAAACAAAGCAACAAACCAAACCCCCAGAACTCTCCTATACCAGTTTTCTGAGACTTTGGGTTCTTTACTGGTATCATACCTTGAACAATGCACCTGTGTGTGAGGTCATCCCTTGACTTGAAACTGAGGTGGTTACTGAGGTGGCAGGTAAATTTTCCTAATTAAAGCTTTAGAGTAGGAAACTGAAGCTAAGTCAACTTTCCTCCCATTCATAGTGAAGCTGATTGCATCAGGTAAAAAACACTGTGCACTTGCTATTTTGGGGCTCTGTTTAAGGTGAGCTTCCTCCAAGTTAATATGGGCACTTCAAAGATTTGAAATGAGCTAGAAAATCCACAAAAGAAATAACTGTGCAATGTGCTAGTTTACATGTTTTGCAGTATAGTTTAATGGAAAATCTGATGTATTTAATTATTGCCAGATAGTGAAAAATATTCAAACTAAAAGAGAGTAGGTATAGATTAGATATTAGGAAGGAATCCTTGACTGTGAGGGTGGGCAGGCCCTGGCACAGGGTGCCCAGAGCAGCTGTGGCTGCCCCTGGATCCCTGGCAGTGCCCAAGGCCAGGCTGGATGGGGCTTGGAGCAGCCTGGGATAGTGGAAGGTGTCCCTGCCCATGGCAGGGAGGTGGAACAAAATGATCTTTAAGGTCCCTTCCCACCCGAACCATTCTGTGATTCTATACTCATAGCATAAATTATGTTAACCACAACACCTGCATAACCTTTTTCACCTTAAAAAAGCCAAACAAGCCTTTTCACCAGTGTGCCTAAGAACTAACACAGACCAGGACAGGACAGCTGGAAATACCATGCATGACAGGAAGGGCTGTTGGCCTTCCCTTGTCACTGGTGCAGACAGCAGACACCAAAAACCTAGCGAGTTCCACTTCTCCAAAGGCTGCCTGACCTTATCAGAATTATTAGAATTCCAATTAATTTTTTTTTTGTCACACGTTCTCAGTGCCACTGCCAACCCTCGGGATTTCCAGCAGACCACACCCCCCCTCCCCCCTCCCTTTGCTAATCAAGTATTTCAGCGTCACAAAACCTTCACAGAACCCCGCAGACCAATGATGGCCACACTGGGAGAGCTACTCATCTCCAACTACGTAACACCATCCAGCAATGCCATCAAATAACATAACACCACCAAAGAAACAGCCAAACCCGGCCCATCCAACAATTCGCACCCATTATTTCCACGGTACGGATAGCACAGGACGTGATGCAACAGCTCCAGCACTTTCAGAGGTGTTTTCCCAAAAGAAACAACATAGGGTTTTTTCCATGTGATAATAACACCAAACAGATCATATAAAAAGCAAATTATGCTCCAGAGACACTATAATAAAGCAGTAAAGCTCCTGAAACACCATTTCCANACACCATTTCCATCCGGCATTAACAGATTCCCAAGGGTGAGGATGAAACCGCAGGCATTTTACCAGGACCAGCACTCCCATTCCTCGCTGCAGGGCTGGAATTCAGCGCCCCGAGGCTCCGAACACCCTGGCACCCGAACTCTCCACGCAGGAGGAAGCCGGGCCGGAGGCAGGAGCAGGACGGCACCGGGAACCCAGCGAAGCACCGGGGTAAATCCCACCGGGAATTCTGCGCAGCGCTGCTCCCTGACCCTCACCTCACAGCGAGCCTCGGAGCACGGCGCCGGCAGCACACGGAGCGCAGGAGCCGCTGCAGCCCTGCAAGGACGCGCCGGGTCAGCACACGAGGAGCGAGCCCCGCACCTCCCGCAGCCGCTCCGGTCCCCGGCACCGCCCGGCCCAGCCCTCCGGCCGCTCCTCCCCGCCGCCGGGCACGACGGGTCACAACGCGGCGCCTTCCCCG
>VWZW01001154.1:171488-186032 GCA_013397115.1 Edolisoma coerulescens | reverse complement strand
TCTCAGTTGATTTGTGTTCACAGAACCGGTTAGGTTGGAAAATACCTATGAGGATATTGAGGCCAGGCCACGACTGAACACCACTTTGTCACCCAGCCCTGAGTGCTACGTTCAGTCTTTCCTTAGAGACCTCCTGCAACAGTGACTCTACANTCAGCCGCTCCTGGGGCTCCAGCCCCTTCCCCAGCTCCATTCCCTTCTCTGGACACAAATTTTTGTTGTGCGGGGCCCAGAAGTGGACACAGCACTCGAAATGTGGCTTCAACACTGCCCAGCACAGGGACGGTCACTGCCCTGGTCCTGCTGCTGCACCATGGCTGGGACAGCTCAGTGGCCATTGGCCTTCTGGGCCACCTGAGCACCACTAGCACCACTGACATGAACGTCCTCTCCAATGTCCTTCCCTGCCTACAGGGAAGGAAAAAATTGAGTGGTTACTTAAATCTTGCAGCCTTGACACACCATCAGGCACCCATTCCAGCTATCTCAGTGTATCTCAGTTAAGGTCTGAGAAATAAGGCCTGACAAATACATTTCCACTGAGTCTATGTATAATATTAAGGAAAACTCAGTAAAGCCAAGTACTTCTAAATGACATTAATTTCAAGAATTCTTTTTTTTCCCAGAAACTTGTTCCTTCTCTTTGTGGTTTCTTAATTTCACAATGAAATTTAAGGTTAGAGAAACAAGAATTAAGAGGGAACGTAAGCGAGGAACAAAAGCTGAAGCTTTTCTGTGACCTCTGACTTTCCCAAAACTGTTTAACTCCAGTGACAAAAAACGCCCTCGGCCTTGATAGCACTTTCAACTGTGCTTAGAAAACAGCTGAGTATGTGAGAATCCAAAACTTGTAATGTATCTTTAAAGCTTTGTCCTGATGGAGAATAAATCTGCACATTCACTACCTTCTTAGAGGAACACACATCAAAATACTGCCAGAAGTCTTTGCTATACTCAAATCCAATTTGTTTACAAGTTTAACTGTTCTGTTCAGTATTTTCCCAGATGTATTTATTTATAAGAAGTTATTTAGAATTCCCTGTCAGAGAGATGCTGTGAGTGAAGTGCCTCTAGAGTCAATGAACTCTCATGCTGTGTGTGCCTGGAAATGTCTGCTGGAACAAACAGGAGTCTTGTTCCTCTAGACCAGAGTGTGTTAAAACAAACTAGTTACAAGCCTCTGTTGTCTTGCTGTCATAGTTGCTAGTTGTCAAAAACGAGGCAACTCTCATCTTTGATTAAAAGAAAAGGTAATTTATTGACAAAGAAAAATTAGGGATCCAATTAAATAAAAATTGTTTAAGAAAAATAATGAGCCGGGAACACAGCGGTAAGAGACACTTGTAGCCTGAATGGCTTGAGCCCAGGGCAGAGACTGGCGGCGCTGTGGCTGGCCTTAGCTAGTCTAAGGCCACTTAGTTTAAGTTAGTCTCTAAAGAGAGATCTGGCCCAAATACCACAGCTCCAGGCTTTACTCCCTGCTAGCCAAATGCAAAAGGCGGCTCCTCAGCCTGTGCCGTGGGCTTTATACCCCCTTGGCCCCTCCCTGGACTGCCCACTGTCCCGCCTCCACAGCATCAAGTGATTGATGAGTCCATAGATGATGTAAGATCCCTTCTCCAATGGCTCGTTGTCAGTAAAGGGGAGTGTTGTCATTCATCCCAATGGCAGGAGAAGTCCTCATTGAAATTCTGCGTTGTCATGCAGCTCAGTTGCAGACCAACGATTGACTTCTAAAAACAGTTTCTTAACTGTGGGGGTGAGGGGCTGGTGCCTTTAGAGCACAGCTGAGCTTGAGTCCAATTTAAAAGAATCCTTAAGATTTTTCAATAAAAATATAAACTCTTCAAACTTAGTGTCAACTCTAAAAGTAATACATGACATCTAGACAATAAAGAACTCAAAATACAAACTCTTCTCAATTTTAGAAACATATTTACCATGTTATGGCTATTAAAACAATACTAATTTGAATTAACTCCCTGTGAAATCTTATTTCTTTAATACAATAATCACTTAACTTAATCAAACAGAATATTTTGAAACCTTTTAATACAAATTAGAACTAGGGAACTTTATTGAAACAAGGAGGAAATAACAGGGGACAAGACAGAACTTTCCTAATTGAAGAACACTTTTACAATTAACTTCATTAACACCTTAACCTCTAACTTGATCACTAAAATTTAAATGTGCAAAAGCCAATATTGCCATTTCATGCATGACACTAGTCACAAAGTTTGTTGAGTTTCAGGACAAAAGAAAATAAATAAAAACCCCTTGCTGTCAGGGTTCTGTTACTTGAGGCCTCTCTTGCAGGCTGCGTTCCCTGTGGTGATATTTATTGTCCTTGTGGGCTGGGCTAGGACCATCATTTTGGTGAACTTGGGGGTGTTGGCTTGTGAGAGGATAGGATGGCTAGTGGTGATTGTGTCAGGCTGGCCTGTCTTTCACTGTGGCAGCATGGCCAGCCACTGGAATGCCCTCAGCAGCTTGCCAGATGGGCTGCTTGAGGGGGGCGTGCGAGCCTGGATGAAGGAAGCCCAGAGGTCTGCCTGCTACATCCTCGCCACAGCAGGAACACACGCAAAAGTGGTCGAGAACGCAGCTTCCTTGTCGAAAATGAGGCAACTCCTGTTTAATTAAAATTAAAAGGTAGTTTATTAATAAAGAAAAATCAGGGATCCAGTTAAGTCTGGAAAGAAAAAAAAAATTAATAAACCGGGTGCAGCAATAAGAGACTCTGGCAGCCTGTACGGCTCAAGCCCAGGGCAGAGACTAGCGGTGCTGTGGGTGACTTTAGTTAGTCCAAAGTCAGTTAATTAAGTTTGTCTCTGAAGAGAGATCAGGCCCACTACCACAGCTCCGGGCTTTGCTCTCTGCTAACCAGAGGCAAAAAGGCAGCTCCTCAGCCTGTGCATGCACTTTTATACCCCTTTGTCCCCTCCCCGGACTGCCCACTGTCCTGCCTCCATGGCCTGAGATGGTTGGTGAGTCCACCGATGATGCAAAGTCTTTCCTCCAGTGGCTCGTTGTTGGCTAGGGGAGTGATGTCACTAGTCTCAAAGGCGGGAAAAGACCTCATTAAAATTAAGGGTTGCCATGGAGCCCGGTTACAGTCCCAACGGTTAGCTCCTAAAAATAGCTGTGGGGTGAGGGGTATGGTGCTTTGTAGTGCAGCTAAGCTGAGGAACGATTTTAACAGAAATCATAAGGTTTTGCCCTAAAATACAACTTCTTTAACTTTGATTTGTACTTAAAAGTGATACACAACTGTGAAATAATAGGGGATATGAACTACAGCAGTTTCAGCTTCAAGAACACAATTAAAACTGTCATAATTCAACGACTCTCACTCTTACAATCAATAAACTTGTATGTTACTTAAACAGGGTATTTTTCAGCTCCAGGGTACAAACTAGGACTGGGGAACTTTATTTGAACAAGGCAGACTTAACAGGAAACAATTTAAAATATTCTAATCAAGAGGGTACTTTATTAATTAACCTGAACTAACAATTTTAACAGTTTTCAACTTGGTCACTATATGCAAAAGCCACTCTTCCGGTTTTATTTATGACATTCCTCACTTGAAAGGGGCTTCCCCCAGGCTGGTGGTGAGGTGCGCCAGCAGAGACAAAGGAGGAGAGAGCCAGCCTGCTGCTTGCGTTCCAGAGGTTTAATCTTCTGAAGATGCAGAAGCAGCAAGATGAGGAACAGAGGAAGTACAGGCATTTTTATACTGGGACAAAGGGAGGTGGAGTGCAGGGCATAATCCAATAGGGAAGGGGAACATGGGAGGGGTCGACAGGGGAACAGCCAATGGGAATAGAACAGAGGAGGGATTAATACAGACAACCAATGGGACACTGAGGAAAAGGGAACATTCCAGAACACAATGCATATATAACAGGGTAAATACATAAAATAGGAGGGGAATACACAAACCTATGCAGCTGCATATCAAATACTAACTGGGCCCATTTGTTACACTTTTCATCTTGCCTCGAGGGTTTGATGTTCATGATTTTCTGTGTGGGTGGTACTGGTGGTTGGTTCGCCTTGAGGTCCTGGATTAGGGGCATACTTTGAACAACAGAGGTTATTAAACGAATAAAACAAGGTATTAAACAGAGAAGGAAAATGAGACCTGCAAGGGAAAAAACAATGATTATGAGTATTTTCTTCCACCACTCTCCTTTGAAGATGTTGTCCACCATTCAGTGGTAGTGAGAGAGTGCCACTTCTGCACTGGAACTTGAGTGATTTTTCTGATGTTTTGTGTTATTTTCATCACAGCTTCTCCGTTATCATCAATGTGCAAACAGCAATCTGAGGTGTTAAATTTCCCGCAAATCCCATCTTCTTCTGCCAACAGGTAATCTAGTGCAAGGCGATTTTGGTAGACAGCTGCTTGGGTTTGTGTTTGCTGTGTGTGTTTGCTGTGTGCTGATGAGTTCAATAGCAGAGGTAGTCTGATTTGAAATCACTTCTATCAGGGCTTGCAACTGGGTAATTTGATTCAGCATATAAACGGGGGTCCTATATCCCCAGCTCCCATCCTGTGCCTAAGTTGCGGGTCCATAGGTTTCCAGTATCCTTTCAGGTGGCCACTCTTCTTCACCCCACCTTTGGGTTCCTTTTATTACATGCCTCTTTGATCTCTGTAATTCATCATAAAATGGGACTCCCTGGTTGTTTCTAGCCTCTTCAGTTAAAAGGAAGAAACTGGGTTGGATAGCTCCAAGAGTACAGCTTCCTCACCACTGGGAAGGCAGTTTGGAATAGGCCTTTTTGCCACAAATCCAATATAGTCCACGTGGGGCTTCCCAGAAGTTGGGTTGCATAGTAGAGGCAGATACCCAGTATCTGGAAATTTGTGGGACGACCGAGTAAGGTTGGCTCTTTACTTCCCAGCATTGGTATAACTGTTCAGCGGGGTGGTAAATACAACTTTTGTCTTTTACCTTTGTCAAAAACGAGGAAGACTCGTTTTTAAAAGTAGAAGAAAAATCATTTATTTGAACAAAATCAACTTTGGAAAAAACAGGGTAAACAGTAATTGGAAAAATAAGTACTAACAAAGTCTGGGAACACGGGGATCAAAGATCGGTCCAGAACCTCAAAAAGAAAGGGTAAGAAAAACCCAGAGCGGAGGTGTACGGCACTGGGTTAACTTAGGCTAATCCCAAATTAAATAAATTTACTCAACCTCTTCTAAGAGGAATAGACCCTTTACCGCAGTGCTGGGCTCCTACCAAGACTAAGTCCAGTGCAGGAAAGGCAGCTCTTCAGCCTGTGCAGCCGGTTTTAAAGCCTCTGGCTCCACCCTGGCCCGCCCACAGGTCCGCCTCTCTGGCCTTCACTGATTGGGGTGTCTTGTGGTGAAGTCATGTTTGCCCACCAATGGCTCGTCTGGTGTCAAGGGGTGATGTAAGCCTCTCGGAAAGGCAGGAAAGACACCGTATTAAAATTCGGGTTGCCATGGTTGCAAGTTAGGAGCCTGGCTGCTGACAGCTAAAAACAGCCCGAGGTGCCTTGTTCCCCTGTGGGGATCGGGTGGTTGGCTTTAGAAACTCAGGGTTTCTGAGGGACCCTTTTCACTTTACAACTGCCTTCTTCAACATTTAACTTAACTTGTTCAACTTACTTTAACACAAAAAGGGGACAGACAACTGGGGAATAATACAAACTTCTGGGGAATTACAGAACTTCACAGCAAACACTCTTTCAACTTTAATTAACAACAGTTTAACTCTTAATCCTTTAACTCTCAATTAATCATGCAAAAGCCAACTCAATGAGTCTATAAATTACACCTTTTCTTTCGACCCGAAGTTTTCTGGTTCTTTAGGAATCCACCATTGCTTATGCCTGTCAGTGACCAGGTAACGTTTGCATATTGTTTCTCCAACTTCTCTGGTAAATCTCTTACCTTTCCTCCAAATGCGTTCCTCTCCGATAACAGTGTCTCCCAGTTGCCATTCTTCATTGTCCTTTCAGGTTATGGAGGGATGGTAGTCTAGTCTGATTAAATCGAGGAGTCCACTACTGACTCCTCGCCAAGGCCAAGTTTCGGACTCTAAGGTCCCTCCACAAACCCAACAATTAAATTTAACTGCTTGCCAACTCATTCTGCCAAATCTATGAATAAATTCTTGTTGGATGCCAATGGGTTTTCTTTCTCTTGTTTTTCTTTTTCATTTGCTACAATTTCTTGGATCAGATCTACATTGAAGGGCTTTATTTTCATCAAATCTTCTCCTTTTGATATGTAATTGAAATTGAAACATAGCCAATCGTCTTGGGGAGGGCAGTGTCCCTTCAATTTCTGATGTAAATTTCCAATATTTTTGCCAATCCAATATTTATTTCCTCTTTCCGAACAGGTATCTAGAGTGGTTAAATTGTAGCAGAAGGGGTTCACATAGGTATGTGCTCAGAAAGAGTGTTTAATTTTGTAAGAGTTTCCTTCTGTCTGGTATACAGTTTGGTAACATTTGTTACACCAAGTGTCAGCATGGGCGAGGGAGAACCACAGGATCTGGAAGAGCAACATATGGAGCAGGATACACTTACTCCTCTTGCATGGGAACGTATCAGTGTCACTGTACTCCTAGTTGCTGGTTGCTCTCTCTTTCTCTGGTCCTTCTTCTGGGTTCAGCTTCCTCTGGTCACTCTTGGTATACCTAGATGCTGGAAGGTCTTGAACTTTAATACTTAGCCTTGCCTTGTTCAAGAGGAATAGTGATTTTTGCCCTGGAATTTAAAACAGGTTGACACAGTTACAAGAGAGAAGGATCCACTCTCAATGGGAGTTCTTCACTTTGAAGGTTGGAGAAACAACCCTACAGGATCCTACACTTGTTTAGGGAGGGGTGATGCAGATGTTCCCCACTCGGGAAGTCCCATCTCATTGAACAGCTGCTTGAGCCATCCTCTTGAGGCTTTGCCTGCTGCTCCAATGGTGTGGGTGAATTTTTTAATGGTGTCATTGAGGGCACGCTGGAACCAGTCATGGGTTTCATACTTAATATCTTTAATTAAAATGTTCATCGTGTCTAGGGTAGCATGGATGCTCTCTGATTTTGAGGAAAGATTGAAACAACACATGCCTTCAAAGTCTTGGCATCCATGCCCGTGTGCCAACGGAAAAAGTCAATTGCCGCACGATTTTGTAGTGTGGCTTGCCTGGTAATTTTTTCCTCTGATAAGAGGTCACTTAGGGCACTCAAAGTCAATTCTGCTTGTTTTGTCACCCAGCAGTCGAGGTGGCCTAATTCATCAAGTGCCTTTGTGGCCACCACGCAGGGCAAAAAAATTGAGACTGCAATCCTCTTCAATTTGGCCCAATGGTAAATTGAGGTATCACAATGGGGGTCTGATTGGGTTGCACCTCTTTTTTGAATTCTCTTGTTTCGCCAAATTGGAATTTTATCATGTTGGGTGTAGCAAGGGTCAAGCGTCCTAGGGTGCAAGGGCCTCCTACCAGGTGAGATGGAATTCCTGGCCATGCGCGATCTCCACAAATGAGAAAAATACCTTTGGGGAGGGCAAGGGAGTTCGGATTGTATTCATCTCTTGTGGAGGGAAGCTGTACTTGTGCAAGATCCCTGCACCACTTACGAGCTGTCAATTCGAATTTAGCTTGTTTTACATGCTGGTAAATTTGTGGGTTGTGGCGGTAGGGGTTTCGTGTGAAATCAAAATGCACACAATGCGGTGCTTTCATGGAGCCTAATAGTTCCATTTCAGTTGGTTCGTCAGCCAGTCGGGATAATTTTTCTGTCCATTTCCTCCATAAGAGTAAGGGATTGACAACAGGGAGTTTGACTTTGTAAGTAATTTGGTTTCTGACATATATGTGGTATCCTGATTTTTTCACGTTAATTTCGCGGTAGAGGTTGCGCAAGGATTTGGGGTAGTCTGTGATTTCCACAGGGATTCCTACCAGGCTAGTAGACAGAGGATTGTCTACTGCAGCTGTTGACAAGCACATTTCTTGTTGTTTGAGGGCATGGGCCAGGGTCACCCACACATTCTTTTTCGGCTGTGAAACAATCCATTGGGCAGCAGGTGCAATCAAGATCATCAGGCAACTCAGGATCAGAGGGGCATTCAATGCAGGGGAGGCCATTCTTAACTAAAACAAACAGAAAAGTGTTAATATTTAATGTTTTGAAATGAGTTGGGGTTGGGGATAGGAAGGGTTTGGGATGAGAGCGCAAAGGAAATCAGGAAAAGCTAGGGCTCGGGGATGGGAAACATAGGAAACTGGTATCTTTGGCATCATCATCTTCTTCTGGGCAAACGACTTCTTTCTTGGGGTAGACTTCTTCAGACTTACTCTTTCTCCTCCAG
Organism: Edolisoma coerulescens; assembly: GCA_013397115.1. Taxonomy (NCBI): domain Eukaryota; kingdom Metazoa; phylum Chordata; class Aves; order Passeriformes; family Campephagidae; genus Edolisoma; species Edolisoma coerulescens. Next base: position 177,671 of record VWZW01001154.1, on the reverse strand, counting down.
GTGACGTCTGTGGTACCGTCGGTGGTCTTGAGTGGGGCTTGTGTTTGGTTCTTTAGAAATGGCTTGATAAACTTGCCTGGTACCCACTTAGGGCCTTCTGGAGTTGACACACATCTGTACCCTCTTCCCCAGGTGATCAGGGGGAAGGGACTGGTAATCTTCAGGGAATCTGGTTCTTTTGTCAAAACCAAGGGTGCTCTTTCAGCTGTCTTGTGTAGTGTTATGGAAATGGCGTAGCACAGGGGGGGTCTGGCTCTTTCTCAGAGCAGTTTAGAAAATTTAGGGTAAAAAGAGCCCTTGCAAGCCGAACCGCAGGGGTCTCTATCTCAACTCCCCCTTTTTGCTGAAGAAGCATCCTTTTTATAGTCTGATGAGCTCTTTCTACTAGGGCTTGACCCATGGGCGAATGAGGTATCCCGGTGGCGTGTGAGATCCCCCATTCTTGGAAAAATTTCCTCACTGACTCTGAGATGTACGCGGGGCCGTTTTCTATTTTTATCTCTCTAGGAATACCCAGAACAGAGAAAGCTTGGATTAAGTGTGAAATCACATTTTTTGCTTTTTCTCCTGAGTGTGTGGAGGCAAAGAGAGCACCTGAGAAGGTGTCAATGCACACATGTACATATTTTAGATGGCCGAATTCTGGGACATGGGTCACATCCATCTGCCACAATTCCCCACTGCCAGGCTCTCTAGGGTTAACTCCTGTGCCCAAAGATGGGAGCTGTAGGGGTTGGTGGTTGGGACATGTTGCCACTATGGCTTTCGCTTGGTCTTTCTTTAAATCAAACATTCGGACGAGAGCAGAGACGTTCTGATGAAAGAGTGCGTGACTTAACTTGGCTTGTTGGAACACATATGGCAAGTTGGCTACATACACTGGCGTGGCTAGTGCATCTGCTGCTCTATTCCTCTCTGAGATAAACCCAGGAAGGCTGGTATGCAATCTCACATGCATTATGAAAAACGGTTGCTTTCAGTGGGAAACTAGCTGGACTAGTTTTGAAAGCAACAGGTGTATTTTTGGGTTGTTTGACTCGGAGAGCCAAGCGCCTTCAGCTCTAGAAGCTACCCCTGCAACATAAGCTGAATCGGTCACTAAATTGAATGGTTCAGAGAACTTGTCAAAAGCTCTCAGCTATTTGAAGTACTAGGGAGGACCGAGATTAGTTCCCAAATTCGTCTTTTCCAGTTTCGTTCCCGCACTCGGTATTCTGTGGGTGAAAGAAGGCAAGACACTATTGTTTTAAGATTGTGGGGAACTAGAGTGTTGCTGGCGAAAGTCACATGCAGCAAACTTTTAAAAGTATTTGCTTTCCCGGCCAAACTCCTTTTGAGTTTTACAAAGCTCCCTAATATTATTGTAGCTGAAGGGTTCCCAGGTGGGGTTCAAGCCTGTGCGGCTATANCTGTACAGGGGCGGCGAAGGGGGGCTCGAGGGGTTCTGGGTCTTGGCCGAAGATGGCGTCTCTTCCGGCTTCTCTTCCGGCTTCGACATTGTGGGAACTGGAAAGGGAGGCGTGGGAAACGGAAGGGGGGGCGTGGGAAACGGAAGCACCGATGTTTGGTGAGGGGTCTGGAGTGGAAGGGGAGGGGTTTGGAAAAGGGGAGGAGCTTGGGAAGATGAAGGTATTTTTGAGGTTGTTAATTAGGGGTCCACCTACAGTTCCAGTCACTGCCCAATGGGAGGGGTTAGGAAAATAGGTAGGAGGGAAAGGGTTGATGTCAGGGAGGGGGTGGAATGGATTCAAATGGCAGGAAAAAGGGGATTCTGGGAAGGAGAAGGTTGAGGGAGGGAAACCATGCGGTCGCAAGGCATTTTGCACACTAAGTTGGCTGTTGCCGCCATTTTGGGGAACACAAGGATTTGGAGAGACACTGGGGGAATTAACTTTTGGGCTTACAGCTGGGGATAAGGGGTCAGGGGAAGCTCTCTTAGGGGTGCTCAGAGAGGATTGCGCGGATTCTTTCCAAGCGGGGGAGGGAGAAGCACAAGGAGTGTCAGGGAGCTGATGGCAACCCTGAGCCCTCGGGCTGTCTACAGTCCTTCTGCTCCTCCACAAAGGCCTGGGGGAATGGGGAAGACAGGGAACGGGTAAAGGGGAAGGAGTAACTGGGGTTTTTGCTTTTGCTTTTTCCTTTGGTTGTTTTGCAACGCTGTGGGCCAGTGTCAGGAGCGCGAAAAAATGCTCGACTGACGTATCTCCACAACCCTGCAAAAAGATCATCCTCCCTTTAATTTTTTCCCAAAATTGAAGGGATCTTGCTTCGTCTGGGGATGTATTGGGAAATTCTATAAAAATCTGCCGGACAAACTTTTTCAGGAGGATTTTGGAAAATCTTAACTTATGTTCTATAACGGTATCATGAACCTGGATATAAAACTCCCACTGTTCTGTAGTCAATTTTTTTCCCATTTCATAGAACAAAACCCACCCTCAGTGCTTGACGAATGTGAAAATTAAGAAAAATGGGGAGGGAACAGCAATAATATTTACCGACTTGGGTTCTTTGATGAATGTCCCTCCAACAAAGGCTTCGGCGCTGGGTTCTCCTTTTCTGTGGACTGTTTTTTCTAGGTCACGTCACTGAGTACGGCATCCCTTCAGTCCACCCTGGGAGCACTGTGCCTTAAAACAGGGTATGCTCACGCAGGGAAGCAGCAGCACCAAGTCCTGTTTTCAGGCTCTCAGGAACACGATATTAGGTCCCTGTTCAGTGCACCACTTCTTGCCTGTGATTCTTTGGCTGCTCTCAGCCAAAGACGCTGGTTCTAGGAGCCCGAGGGCTTGCAGCGAGTGCTGTTGCTGTCAGGGTGAGGTGTGGGTGCTCATGCAGAGGTGAGGCAGCTCCAGGTGAGAAACAGGCAAGAAGCGGCGAAAGAAGGCACAGGAGGCGAAGGGCTGCGGGAGGGGGTCTCCCCTGTGGTCTCTGTTTATTGTAGGGAAGGGCGAAGGGGTCTGGGAGGGAGAGTGTTGGAGGGAGAACTCCGAGGATCTGGGGTTGTGCACAGGGTTTTAAGGGAATCGAGAACTGGGAGGGGTTAAGGGACACAGCCAATGGGGTAACAGTCAAGGGGAGGGTTCAGGGATCCAGGGTCCAATAAAAACAACTGAGGGGAGGGTAAAACCACCAACAACCAATGGAGCATCAAACTCAACAGAACCTTCCAGGTCCTATAGGTCCAGGTGCGCAGGTCCTATACCTCAGTCCTGCCTTCAGGATCCTCCTCCAGGGAGGAGTCCCCTACCTCTGAGGTGGAGTTTGACTGACTGACGGCTGCAATCAATGAGGATGGACATCCCACAGTTAGAGAATTTTCTTCCCACTGTTTTAACATAATCCCTAAAGGGCTATCTGGGAAGATGTTATGTTTTGTTATTTGATTCTTTCTTCTGCTGTTTACTTGTCCCATCTTTGTTAAATGTAGAAAGAACAAGCAAATAGCTTAGTATGTGGCCTTTAAGGGAAAATTAAATCAAGCAAGGTAGATGCCTTTGACGGGAATGTGAAAACCAGCAACCAAGAGTGAGAACCAAACCAAAAACTCAAGATGGCATTCCCCTGGGAAAGTAAACTAAGATGGCTACCCCATGGGAAAATTCAAAATGGCTGCACCATGGGAAAATCAACACACAAGATGGCATCTCTGTGGGAACCAAACAAAATGGCTACCTTCGTGGGAACCAAAAATTAAGAGTGGCGGCTGTCCCCACCCAGAGCTTTAAAAATTCAAAATGGTGGTTGTCCCCGCCCAAAAATTTAAGATGGTGGCCCTCTCCACCGAAATTCTAAAATGGTGGCCCTTCCTGCCAAAACCACACAAACACTCAATTAAAACAAAAAAATTAAAACAAAAATAATAAATGTAACTGCAAAATACCAAACTGGTATTCTTTGATTAAAACAAATAAAACGCTAAAGCAATCCACCAGGCTACGCTGTCAACAGCAACAAACAGGATAAATGAACTTATTACCACAGGCCACAAAATTCTAATTAAAACTAAATCACACATAAAACAGAAACTGAAACAGAATGGTGGCTAATCAAAAATGGCGTCCGACCACTCTCTACTGACAGATTGAAGCCTGTCAGTTCACTTTCTCCTCCTAGCTGGATTTCTTTTCCACTGAAACCTTCTTTCATACTTCTTCACAACTCTCTCCCAGTTCTCCTCCCACACGCTCCAAATCTCTGGAACCAAATTACTCTTTTTACACACTACTTTCAGTGTATTTGCCTCTGATCGTTCAGAAGATAACCCTCGACAATCTGAACTATTTAACTCCCTGCTCTTTAGTCTGGCAATTCTTAGTCTTGCCTGAATCTCTTGTTCGTCGCAACCTTGACACCACCTGGACCTTCTGCCTGAAGCACAAAACCACCTCTTCTCACAGGCTGCACATTCACACAGCACCCAAGGTCTGCATGAATGGCACTCGGTGCAGCAAATCTCTTCACTCATTCAAACACAAAAAGAACAACAGCCTACCGGCTCTGGATCCGGCTGAGCTCAGAGCACAGCACACACCAAACCTGGGGCTTGCATGCACCCTCCTCAAGGTTCCTTCCTCCCCACTAAAGCCAGCACCGCCCTTGATCTTCCCTCCCCTGTGCTCCTTGGGAGAGATCCCTCATGGTGGGCTCTACGCTTTGAGCCTGCCACTCACTCTCGCACTCACACTGAGGATGGCCACTCCTCACCCTCACACACACAGTACAGACTCCACTGGGAGTTCACCTAAAAAAATTAATAAAAAGGCTTATGGCCCTGAAAAGGGTAGTCCCTAATTAGGTGCCCTTGGGAAAGGGTTTGGGCCTTACGTGGTATCTGCCGCCGGCGGTCTCTTCTCAACTGCTGTAATCCAAGAGACTTTGGACAACGATCCGGGGAAACAAAAAAGGAGAAAAAAAAATTCCAAAAATCCCTGAATCGTGGGCCAAAAATTGGCTCCCGGACAAGTCCCCAAAAGAGCTGTAAAAAATGAAGGCAACTCTTGTTAATTAAAAGAAAGTAATTTATTAAAAGGAAACAATTTGGCAAGACAACGAATTAAATTTCTTAAATTCTTAAATAAATTCTTAAATAAAATTAACAAACCGGGATCACAGTGATCAGAGACTCTTTGAGCCAATCCAGCTGTCTGCCCAAGACAGAGACCAGCAGCGCTGTGGTTTGCTTCAGCTAGCCCAAACCAAAATCTTTTAAGTCAAGTCTCTAAACAGAGTAGCAGGGCCAAAGACCTTTCTGCATAACACACTCTTCTCAACTTCAGGATCTTATTTAACAACTCCATTACTATTAAAACAGTCACAATTTAAATTAACCACTTGGGAAATTCTGTTTCTTTCTGTAAAAATGATCACTTAACTTGGACATTACACAGAGAGGCATTCTCAAACATTATAATATGAATTAGAACTTGTGAACTTTACTAGAACAGTGAGGAAATGACAGGAAGTAATATAGAATTTTCTTAATTAACAGGGTACTTTAACAATTAATCACATTAGCAACTTTTAACCTGATCACTGTAATTTGAATATGCAAAAACCAATTTCATAATTTCATGAATGACACTTGGAACAATGCAGCCTGGGGAGAAGCTTTCTGCTCACCCTAACCTGGGGACAACTTTAGCCTTTGGTGCTGTCCCACCAGTGGACTCTCGTCCTGTTGGTTGTGGGCTGACCAGTCCCCACACCCCTGAGCTTCTCCTCCTACTCACTGACCTTGTCCTTGCTATCAACCTTCTTCTGGCTGTTGCACTTCTCACTGCCAGCCTTCTTGCATCTGGATGCCTCCTGCTCCCTGCAGCTGGCAGGGCCACGCTTCCCCCTCCTGATCAGCCAGTAGCCCACAGTGAGCAGAACCAGCTCAGTGACCCACAACAGCCACTGCTACTGCAGTGCAGAAAGGAACAGGCTTTCTTTCATGCAATTGGTCTCATCAGTCTCTTGCAGGAGCCAAGTCATCTGCTGATGCAGATACTCCTCACGCTCCTGCATCCGCTTGACCACATCCTTCTTAATCTGAAGCTCCATCTTTAGCCCAGTGTGGGCGGCTAACAGGGCTGGGATCAGAGCAAGTGTTGGAGACATGGCCTGGTGGGAGAAAGGGGCTCAGCAGGTCTGGCTGGGAGTGAGCAGGGGGCTGGACCTGGGATGTCTCCAGAGCCT